>CAUYQG010070104.1:0-27507 GCA_963574415.1 Tarsius wallacei
TGGGTACTATTATTTCACCCCATTTTGTAAATGAAAATACCGAAGATCAGGCTGTACTTGGTGACTCAGCCTGTAATCCTAGCACTTTGGGAGGCCGAGGTGAGTGGATTGCCTGAGCCTGCAGGTTCGAGACCTCAAGACCCACCCAGGCAACTTGGTGAGAACTTGTCTCTACAAAAAATCAAAAATTATCGGGGCATGGTAGCACATGCCTGTAATTCCGGCTACTTGGAAGGCTGAGGCAGAAGGATTGCCGGAGCCCAGCAAGTCGAGGCTGCGGTGGCTGGGAGCGTGCCACTCACTCCAGTCTGGGTGACAGAGTGAGACTCCAACTCAAAAAAAAAAAAGCTACTGGAGACCCTGAAGGGCTTTTCATTATGTGGGTTATATCTACTTTATTAGGACTACAACTGATAAATTGTTTTATTTTCTTATTAGTTCTTTTAAAATAACAGGAATAAACCCATTCGATGTTAAAGAGGGTTTTTTTTTTTTTTTTTTTTTTTTGAGTCAGAGTCTCATTCTATTACCCAGGCTGGCATGCAGTGGCACAGTCACAGCTCACTGCAACCTCAACCTCCTGGGCTCAGATGATCCTCCTGCCTCAGCCTCCATAGTAGCTCGGACTACAAATGCATACCACAATGCCCAGCTAATTTTTAAAATTTTTGTAGAGATGGAGTCTCGCTGTATTGCCCAGACTGGTCTCAAACTCCTGGGCTCAAGCAGCCCTCCTGCCTCAGCCCTTCAAAGTGCTAGGATTACAGGCATGAGCTACCGCCTGACTCAAAAGTATATTTTTGTGGAAAGTCACCATGTTTCCAAAAATTTTATATGAGAGGAGTGACACTTTCACATTTTCTCAGATCTCTTAGTGTCTGGATGAATGGGAGACAGCTAGATTCTCAAATCTGTCTCTGTATTTATTCTCTTGTGACATCACAAGTCATATGGCTTCTGGAAAACTCCTCTGTTCACTCGTGAGAGTGTCCTAGTGAAAAAGACAAACAATATCTTACTATTATGATGAAAATAGTTTTTAACCCACAAGGGCATTGGAAACCTCCAAACCACACTTAGTGAATTACTACCCAAACATAGCAAGCTGTCAAGTTTTGCATGCAGCTTCATTTGATTCCAAGCTTTTTTTCCCCTTCGAAGCAGGATCATGTTCATTGTTCTTCATTCCTTCTTGCATCCCCATCCTTCCATCTATGAAAGGAAAATAAAATTTCAGGATCTTCCAAATGTATTATTCCAAGGGGAAAAGTTAAACCCTGGAAACTGAGTCATGCAGCAGGGCTGTTTTCTTCTCTGAAGCATGACCATTATTTCCTGACCTTTGTGTTATGCATTAACCAGACCCCCTTCTTAATTCAAACCTAGACTAAATGATGTGTGAGATAGAGACCCTTGTGGTTGTTAACTCTTTACAACATGTTAAGCTGCCCCCTTAAAGTGTAATCAAATAGTAGCCGATCAAATCTCATGTAAGCCTTTGAATGGAAAATGTCATGAATCTGTTCAGCACCTCCAGTTTTTCCTATATAGATGATCCTTGCTTTTCCCCATACTGAGAGCACTGATCACCATTCTTTGATGTCTCCATGTCCCTGGACAGTCACTCTCATACTTTTCACTTGAATAAGCTATTTTTAACTGGTTCTTGAGCCTTTTGATTATTTTAGGTTGACACATTTGAGCTCATTATCCTTCGGCCTGAGTAATGAATGTTAATATTTCTTTTACTGTGGATCTGCTGGTGATTAGTCCTTCAGTCTTTCTTTGCTGAAAACTGTCTATATCACCTTCTTTACTGAATGCCATTTCCCCTATATATAGAATTCTTGATTGGCAGTTATTTTCTTTGAGTTTTTTTTTCCTGCCTTTAGATGGCTATGGTTTTATTGTGAGATTTCCAGGTTTTTTATTTCTTTTCATTTATCTGCCTCTCTGGTCTCTGTAAGACTTTTTTAATCTTTGGCATAATTTTTCTTTCATCACTTTTGGAAAATTTTCAGTCAGCTATTATCTCTTCAAATATTTCTGCCTCGCCTCTCTTTCATTTCCTTTAAGACTCTAATTACATGAGTTTCAAGTCAAGGCTAAGTGAAAAAATAATAATAGTAATAAAGAAGACTCCAATTACACATACGATGGACTTCTTTGCTGTATCCTCTTTTGTCTGTGCTTCTGAATGGTTTCTTCTAACCTACCTTGCAATTCAGTAATTCTTCAACTGTCTAATCTTCTGCCAAGCCCATCCAATTTTTATTTGGCCCCTTTAAAATCAACTAAGTGGTTTTTGTTCTTTACAATTTCCAGTTTTCTGCTTAAATTTTCAAATGTTTTAAAAATTTCCTGAGACATAGTAAGCATGGTTATCTTTAAAGACTGTGTCTGTTAGGGCCAGTGTCTGGAGCCCCTGTGGAAATTTTATTGTCTGTTGAGAAGAATTAATATGCACAGAATAAACGCATAAAAATAAGCAGAGCGAAAAAAGTCAATACAAGGGGAGGTGGCAACACACAACACTGAGACGGTAGACTTGATCTATCTGCTTTTAACATATCAGGTAAAGAAGCTTCCTTTTTTTCAGGTTGACCGATCCGTCCGGTTGGTCTAGAACTTTCCTGGGTTCACTGTTGAAAGTCCCGCGTCCCGAAAAACCCATCAGTCCTGCGAAAATCTGGACAGTTAGTCAACCTACTGTGATACACACAGATACAGCCCCCGCCCCGCCCGCTGCACCAGGGCGGCCGCCGGGGGCGCTGTGGTGCGCAAGCGCGACTTGGGAGGCGCTCTGGCCTTGGCGCGTCGCTGCTTCTTCCGCCTTCCCGGCAGCCTCCGCGCTGCGCCTGCGCACTCGATGACCTTTCCGAGTTGGTGGCTGTAGCGTCTGGTACCGCTGAGTCGTTGGTCCTGCGCCGAGGTGAGTGCGGAAACCTGGGCCCGGCTCCTCTGCTCAGGGCGACCCGGATCGTAGAGGGGACAAGACGGGGGCCGTGGGGTTCAGGCCTGGCCCCCACGGAGGGATCCGGCGGCGGCCCGGGGAGGCTCCTTGGCTCCCGCTGACCTTGGGGTCCAAGCCCTCCGCCGCACACACCCGCTTCGCTGCTCGAGTCCCAAACTGTAAAGGGGGTTCGTGGGGATTGGCTACTAGTGGGAGGTGTTGCTTAGGCTTGCGTTACGCTTTCCTCCTTTGCGTTAACGCGCTTAATGCACCTGAATTCTCGAGCGCTTTGACAAGGAGCGCAAGATCCATAGTAAAGGAAGGATTAACGTTCGTTGTCAGGCAGAAGGAACGTGAGCTCAGGTGTGTCGGCCTAACATAATCAAAAGGTGCAGGGTCCAGTTAAAAGTTTATTCAAGCGAGAAGCGTGTGTGCAGTCGACCGTCTGGGGATACAGGAACACTAATGAATAGTAATCAGTGCTCTCGGTGTAGGGGAAAGTGAGGATCGTTTATACGGGCAAAAACGGAGGTACTGAACAAATTACATTTTCCGTACAAAGTGCCTTAAGAGACTCAGCTTCCTGACCAAGAGGCCACGCAACGAATTAGCGATGACGGCAGAAATTCTCACCCCACATCTCGTAGTGCGGTCTCTCTCCTACCTGAGGCTTCCTTGCAACACACTTGTCCTCCAAATTTTGCTGTGTGTGTGACAAGGCCCTGGGAGGAGGGAAAGGGGGAACTAAAACATGCTTAAACGGTGATGATCAAAATTGTATGGAACTCAGACTGTAAACCCCACAATGGGGTTCAGAGGACCAGACATTTGCTGTTCCCAGGTCAGGTAATAGTATGCAGTTAATGTTTTTGTGCCAAAACTTTGCAGACTCAAATGGATACAGTAGACACCCTTATGAATAGGATGGACCTTTAAAGGATCCAGTGCTGAAAAACTGATACTGCTAGGGAATGTGGCTGAGTAAAATGGGCTCAGGTGGAAAAAAAAGAGGCCCTCACCCTCATTTTATTAAATATTGAGAACACATCACTTGTCCAGCCAAGTATGGCAACTTTAACCAAAGTAACCTCAAGAGAAAAGGAGGGGATGTTAGATATTTGCAATATGCTGTGTAGCAGGACCTTACTTCACTGGGGACCGAAGGCAGTTCGGTGTTAGGAGACAATATACCAAGGTACCTAGGCCCAGAGCACACTATCAAGAGAATTAGGTTTCCTTGGTCCCTTCTTAGCACATTTCACCCTCCAATTTACTTTGCTCTTTTCCTTCTAGACCCTCATCTGACCTTACTCTTTCTAAAACCCTGGACCGGGCCTAAATGAGGGCATCTTTTTAAGTCTTCCTTTCTTAGAATCCCAGTGGCATGGTGTTATTGCCATCAGCTAGGTATTTATAGCAGTTCTCTCTGTTACTGCTGTGATTACTGAATTCTTACTCCATACCAGGCACTAGGCTGGTGTATCACTATGGGAGTTCTATGCAAACCTGAGAGGCCGAAGAAAGAGGCAGGCATATCCAGTTTCTTAGAAAGAAACATTTAATAGGATTTAATGAACAGAAGCCATGTCTGTCTCGGGTGGCGAGACAAGATGGTGGACCCTGCACCATCACCCCAGACCCAGGGCTTATATACCATAGGGAAAGGGTGATTCCAAGGGATGTATAGAACAGTTGAAGTACAGTGACTTCAAGTTTGTTTGACCTAAGGGCAGGATTCATGATAAGTATGTAATCTTACACAAGGAACAATAGATAAACTGGAAATCTCAGAGGCCTTCCCAGAACTGGGGTCAATCAGAAGTCAACATGGTGGATGAGCATCCAAGATGGAGTTGCTTGGGCCTCCACGGCTGGGTTCTTTTTTTTTTTTTTTTGAGTTGGAGTCTCACTCTGTCACCCAGACTGGAGTACAGTGGCCGCTCCCGGCCATCGCAGCCTCAACCTGCTGGGCTCCGGCAATCCTTCCGCCTCAGCCTTCCAAATAGCTGGAACTACAGACACGTGCTACCATGCCCAGCTAATTTTTTTTTTTATTTATTGTAGAGGCGGGTCTCGAACTCGCGGGCTCAGGCAATCCACTCACCTCGGCCTCCCAAAGCGCTGGGATTACAGGTTGAGCCACCGAGCCCCGGCCCACAGCTGGGTTCTTTATGTTTCCTCCTTCCCAGTTATTGCTGGTCTCAGGGAGGAGAGGAATTCTCTCCACATCTCTGAACTAGTCTGGGTCTTCCAGAGGCCTCCTCTGGGTCCCATTTTGATCCTCTGTGACATTTTCTCAACACTGGGCTGTTGGTTTCTTGGAACCTCATGCTCTGTCAGAAGTACAGTCTGAAGACAGGAATTTGAGGAAAGACATATCTGCAAAGGTTTCCAGGAGGACACAGTCGCATCCTTTAAGGATGTTCTTGAGGCTAGCCTTCAGGACGCTTCCTCAGCCTGAATAACCCTGAATGGGGAGGAGAGGACATCAGACCTTGGAGGCCGACTCGTGACCAGGAACATGGACCTGGGGGGCTTAGAGCTTTGGTGTGAGTCTAGTCCTGCTATCCTGCTATGGCATTGTGGGCAGCTTTGTTCAAGTATCCACTTCACTGGGGTAGGAAGTAGTGCAGGAAATGGTATATAAAGCACTTAGTAAGTGCTGTTAAATTGGGGAAACATCCTTAGAGGAAAAGCCAAACTCTACCATAGCCTTCAAGGCCCTAAATGACCTGACCCATCTTCTTTTCTATAATCCAGCCAACAAGCATTTGCTATGTGATACCAGACACTAAACACTTTAGTCTTTATAACAGCCCTTTGAGGTGGGTACTGTTTTATCCCTGATTTATAGATGAGGAAACTGAGGCAATTTAAGTTAGGTAGTAAGTGACAGAGCCAGGACTTGAATCTGGACAATCACTGTGGCCTTCTTTCCATTCCTCCCAGCATTCCAAAATTATTCTGGCCTTGGGGTCTTGGCAGACCTCTGCTGAAGACACTTCTCCCCCAGGTATGGTGACTGTTACTGTTTCTCAGCTCCTAAAACAGCATCTGGCACCTAGTACATGCTCAGTTCAGATTTGCTGACTAAATAAATGACCGCACAATCCAGGTTTCGATGGCTTGAATAGGTCAGTCTTTTGAAGTACTCAGTGCTATAAAACCAACACACAGGGCCAGGAAATGTGGAAAACCAGAGAAGCCCGAGGAGTGATGTGAAAGGGGCAGGGAGCAGGGTCAATGTTCCTGACCACAGCCAAAGCAGAGTGTCCGGTGAAATGAGGAGGCCATTTCTGACAACTGTTAAGTCAAGTCCCTCCTGACAACTATTTGAATAACTGTAATTTAATGAACCGCTCCAGATGTTACAAAACCTATTAAAATGAAAATGAGGGCATCTAATTTTGGGTCTGTAGTAAAGTAGGTTGTAAAAGTAATGAAGGCCAGGCATGGTGGCTCAAGCCTGTAATCCCAGCACTTCAGGAGGCTGAGGGGAGAGGATTGCCTGAGTCCACAGGTTCAAGACCAGCCTGGGCAACATGGTGAGATGTCGTTGCTATAATAAATAAATAAATAAATAAATAAGAATTAGCCAGGCGTGGTTGTGCATGCCTGTAGTTCCGGCTGTTTGGAAGGCTGAGGCAGAAGGATTGCTGGAGCCCAGTGGGTCGATGCTGGGGTGTCTGTGAGCATGCCACTGCACTCCAGCCTAGGCGATGGAGTGAGACTTCAACTCAAAAAAAAAAAAGATAATGGAAAACGTTATTTTGAGACGTGCACTTATAAAAGTAAACAGTTCAGAATGTAATGGCTTTTCCCAATCAAATCCAGTAATTAAATATTTTTATTCACTAAATAAGTTCTGTCTTAGGAAGTGACCTCGTCTTCTTGTGCCATCTGCTTCGTATTTAGCAATAGACTTCAGGACTGAAATGTAGCTACTGAAAGTGTGTCCAAGCTCAGGCATTTATTTCACAAGGAAATTGCCATGTCCTAACTGTTCTTGTTCAGCTTTAAATGCCAACACTTTTAACAAGAGGATGAGACCATATTAGTGTTTGCATTTAGATGTTAAGAGAAAGATGTGCAGTTTGAGGCATAGTAATTCAGTGGATGTGAGGAATGAGGTGACCGAGTGCCAGAATGGCCAAGGGAGGGGCACAGGGACAGTCAGCTTGCAGAGCTGTGGAGAGCACAGAGCCCCCATGTACAAGTGGGGAAGGGGTCTCACACAGGTGAGACCGCCTGTTGAATACCTGTGGGAAGTAGTGTTGAACTTAATAATGAAAATCTCTTACCAGCTAGGTCTAGAACAATAGTCATCTTGACGTTTATCACTGTTCACTTCCAGATGCTTCAGAGCATTATTAAAAATGTTTGGATCCCTATGAAGCCCTACTATACAGAAGTTTACCAGGAGATTTGGATGGGAATGGGGTTGATGAGCTTCATCGTGTATAAGATCAGGAGTGCTGGTAAGTGTCTGTGTTTCATGCGTTTGAGGTCAGGAAGACAATTATTTTCAGAAAGAATCACAATTCACGTTGTAAAGGCAAAGTTTCTTAATAAGGTGTAAACGTCAGAATCACCTGCAGTCCTTTGTGAAAATACAGGAAGCACATGTCAGCTATATAAAACATTTGGGGATAGTTGGGGACATTTGAGCAAGATTGACATCAGGGAATTGTGCATTTTCTTAGGTGAGGTTGATATTACAAATAGGAGGTGTCCTTCATTTTAAGAGATGAAGGCTGAAATATTTAGAGATATAGTGTCATGGTGTGTGGTATTTTATTGTACCTTTTCAACTTCTGAAAAAAAATGATAATAATAAAAAAGGTGTGGTAGCTCATGCCTGTAATTCCAGCACTTTGAGAGGCCAAGGCAGGTGGATTGCTTGAGCCCAGGAGTTCTATCCAGCCTGGACAACATAGCAAGATCTCGTCTCTACAAAAAAAAATTGTGAAATTTTTTTCATAGTAAAATTTGGAGAGAATAACCATTTGGCTCTCAGTAGAGCAGGCAGATAAGACCTAGTCATGTGTTACTAAACCATTGACTAAAAGGAGGAAGGAAAGAGGAAAACTTTAAACTGCAAGGCTAGAGTTTAGGATATGTAGGGAGTGAAGAGCCCTGCAAATTCCAAAGAACTCTTAATTGTTCATAGAACACCTTTGGTAGAAGTTTTACCACTCCTGGATATGAGACACTATGGCAACTTTCATATTTTCTGAAAACTTCCTATATGTAATTCCTTTTTTTTTTTTTTTTTTTGAGTTGGAGTCTCACTCTGTCACCCAGACTGGAGTACAGTGGCCACTCCTGGCCACCGCAGCCTCGACCTGCTGGGCTCCGGCGATCCTTCCGCCTCAGCCTTCAGAGTAGCCAGAAATACAGGCGCGCGCTACCACGCCCGGCTAATTTTTGATTTATTGTAGAGATGAGGTCTCGCCAAGTTGCCCAGGAGGGTCTCGAACCCGCGGGCTCAGGCAATCCACTCACCTCAGCCTCCCAAGGCACAGGATTACAGGCTGAGCCACCGAGCCCAGCTTATGTAATTGCTTTACCTAAGCTGTGAAGCCTTTGACCAAATGTTAATTTTGACAGAAGCATTTTTGTAAAGCATTGATGTGACCAACTTTTTCCTTCCTTTTATTTTAGATAAAAGAAGTAAAGCTTTGAAAGGTAAGATTTTTGCTTCTTAAGATGGTTGGGGAATGAAAAGCACCATCCTGTCATTTCAGGACAAGGTGTATCATTGTTCTGAATTTAAATTGACATATGGTTCACTAGATATGTACGATGCAATGGAAATGCCTCAGAACATGAAGGCTGCTTTGCCTGCTGGAAAGAGAGTTCTGAATGTCTGCTTTTTGTGCTCTAATGTTAAAGCCATTGCTGCCCACCTTGAGTCAAGTAAAACATCCAGGAATCATAGAAAAATGGGTTAATCAAAGGTAGCTGATGCCACCAATAAGGAAGCACAAGTCATCTGTGCAAGCATGGTGCCCTGTGCAATTCCCTCTGGCATGTTTTGAAAGGAAGTACCTTATAAATGTATACCCTAGTGCTGGACATTTCTTCACTTTGTTTCCCCAATGACAATGAAAGTGTAGTCGTTTGAGTCTTACACAAGCCCAGGACTGACTTCATGAGCTGTGAGGAAGAGGCGTTTCCTTGCCACCTCACCTCTGCCCTGTGGTGAGCTGCTGCCAGTGTGCCACCGTTGCACGAGCCCTTAGACACACTGGGTGCTCCTTGTGGAAATAGTCTTCCACACTTTCTTACAGTATTGGAGATTGCCACTTACTCTTTTTGACTTGTTGATACTTGCCTAATAAACTACATCCTACCTGTTCCTTCCTAAATTGTATCTTCTATTACATATCTCTTTCAAAAGCTCCTGCGCCTGCTCATGGTCATCACTAACCAGCTTTCCTTGGAGTACACACGAGATGAAACACCAGTCCGCCTATAAATCTGAGCAAACCGTGTTAGATGGGAACGTGGAACATCACTGTACACTTGTCTAAATACCGTTAACCTTGTGGCATGAATAAATATGGTCTGTGAGATGCACCACTACCTGGTACTGTTTCCGGCGTGTTCCCCTGGCTCTTTCCTGTGTGTCAGGCGTGCTCTTAGTAGATGATTTGCAGTGCAGCAAGTGTGATCAAAATCTCACTGATACTGATACTGCTCAATAAACGTTAAATATGATTTGGCTACTTATTTTGTGAGCTCTCTGAGCTTCTGTTTTCTTGTTTGTAAGGTGGAGATGTTATATAAGTTCTAATTTCATGTTTTATGAGGATTAATAGGAAAAGGGATGGGAAAGCATTATTTAAACCATAAAATACTTTAGAAATAAGGTAGCCTTAAACCACAGAGTAGTGAAATTATAAGCTCTAAGGGAAATTTTTTATGAGGAAACAGTCATCTATAAGGCAAAGTACATAATATAAAAGAGCTGATTGATGTTTCTTCTAGTTAGGCTAATTCACATGAATACAGCATAATATTTACCCCCATCTGGCTCAGGGTAGGTACCTAATAACTGACAGCCACTTACTATGGGGATCTCCCTGAGCCCTGTTCTTTTGTCTTGCCTTGTCTGCCTAACTGGCAGCCTCAGGGCTTGGGGCACAGTGAGAGGTCTGCACGTTTCCTCTGGTATACCCTAGGCCCTGGCCCGTGCAGCACATCTTGGTGCATGCAGTCCTCAGGAGCGAATGAGGCGTCAGCATAGTCCCCAGTTTACAGAAGAGGAAACAGGCTAAGAGGCAGTAACAGGCCCAAGAGTCACTGTGACCAGTGCCAGACTGGAATGTGGACTTGGAGTGAAAACTTCCCAGAGAGGAAGATGAGGACAGGAGGCACAAGCTCCTGTAGCAGATAGAAGGGTTGGTGTGTCCCCCAGAAGCATGTCTCCACGAAGGCTGGACCGTTCTGTTCTCTCTCCACTACATAAGGGTTCCTTCAGCTAAAATCATTCCTAGACGAGAGGATTGCCTGAACTCAGGGGTTCAAGGCCAGCCTGAGCAACATGGCAAGACCTCGTCTCTACAATAAATCAAAAAATTAGCTGGGCATGGTGGTGCATGCCTGTGCTTCCAGCTATTTGGAAGGCTGAGGCGGAAGGACCACCTGAGCCAAACAGGTTGCGGCTGCAGTGGCTGTGAGCATGCTACTGCACTCCAGCCTAGGTGACAGAAAAAAAATTTTTAAATCGTTAATCTGTCCAAGATACTTATCACCCACTGTGGGCCAGCACCTGTGCCATGTCTTGAATTGTATTTGCCATCCCAGAGCCCACAGGCACCTTTCAAATCCTCAAGGTTTTAGAAGCAACCAGGTCTTGCCCTGAAGATGCCTGTAGGTGGAGCCAGAGCAGCCACCAGCAAGCTGTCGCTCCTGCCTTCTCTGTGGGCAGGGAGCACAGGTGCGGTGGGATGGGAGCATGTTTGAAGGAGCATTTGGAGAGTGATACCTGTGAATGAATGGCATGTACAGGGAGATATAGGGACAGGGGAGGACAGTCAGTTTGAGGAAGGAATCCCAGGGAGGTCTTTTGTTCTAAGCACACATCCATCCAGTTCTTCATGCAACATTTTTCAAAGTATCCTGCAGAGGAACCCTGAGGATGGGGGAGAATGGCACATGGGTCCCAAGCATCTGGAGATGCAGTGTTAGCAATGTGCTTTAACTGAGCCCCAAGTGAGCCTCTGGGAGGAGGTACCATGTTTCTTGCCTGTCGCTGTATATCCCAGGGACACGCGCACCCGTCAGAGACCTTGGGGGGTGTGATTCCTGCCGCCCTCAGTGAGGTGGTGTCTGCAGAGCTCTTGAGTACTGAGTACCGAAGGGCCCAGCTGCAGTCTCACAGCTTTGCATTTAACTCATGTACACAACACCTTGGGAGCTACTACTATTACCCCATTTCACAGCTGAAGAAGTAGTGGCCCAGACAGTTTAGTTAGCTTACATTAGGGAGTAATTACTTGGTTAACAAACCAGCTAGTTAACTGGATAGACCAGGCTTCAGAATCTGACTCTTGGGCCTCAGAATCAGGTCGTGGCCTATAGGCTAACATCTGTGCTAGGCCATGTGTTGCTATTGGGGACACAGCAATGGTTATGAGACAGGAGATAGCTAGAAAAGGCTAGGCAGACAGACAGGCCGGTCCTCTGGTAACAATATGGTGAATTCCCTGAGGCCTCTCAGGCTCAGCATTGGTAAACAACCTCCCTGTGAGCCTCTCAAGCTAGAGCTTAGGTTCTCACTGCTGAGATCAAAAAGCAACCAATCAGCTCACCATTAGGTCCCTACCTCCTGCTGATTGGTCCTTAATACTGTCCAATCAGAACAGCAACAGCTCCAGCCAATCACCTTGGACTTAGGGCTGTATAAGCACCAAGTTTCAACCCCAGAGATGGGCGACCCCTTCGGTCCCCTCCCACTGTGGGAGCTTCTCAGTCATCTCAATAAATCCTGCTTTCTCACTTCCGGTGGTCCTTGTCCCTCATTCTTCCTGGGCATAGGCAGGAACCTTGATCCTGAAGAGCTGCAGAAGATCATCGGAGCTGAAGAGCCATACACCCCAGAGACTGTCTTGCCAGCCGATGGAGCCAGCTCAACCAGGAGAGCTGCCAGGAGAAGGCAAGACTGAAGCTGAGACACCCAGGAGGCTAGCACACTCTCAGGACTTGGCTTGCCAGCCGGTTAGAGCCAACACCCTGGAGGCTATGTTTGCCAGCCCACCGAATGGCAACACTCTCAGGGCTTGGCTTGCCAACCCATTAGAGCTGACATTTCCGGGGCTAGACTTACCAGCCCCTCGACGACCCCTTTGGGGCTTGGCTGTCCCATTGAGCTGACACTCTTGAAGCCCAGGCTGACCTGAAAAATCTCCATCAGTTTGTGCAGGCCCTTCACTCCCTGAATTGAGAGTCTAGAGAGCAGATCGTGACAATACTCAGTAGTACACACAGTCAGATGGGCATGACATCAGGCCTCACCACACGTGGGGGCCTGTTTGTTGTGAGCCCAGCGTCTGCTCAATAGCCAGCTCTGATGCAGGGACTGGCTCAGATGCCTCTTCAGACAAACTGGCTACAAAAAGGCGTTTCTGGTTCATGTAGGGAAATCTAAACATGGACTGGGTATTAAGTGATACCAAAGAATTATTCATGTGTTAGTTTATTCACTACCACAATAACAGTATTGTGGTTGTGTGGTTATTGAAGAAAATGTCTTTGGTTTTAGAAATGCAGATGCAATTACGTAGATGTGACATGACACCCAGGATATACTTTACATCAGCAAATATGAGACGATCAAAATAGACCAGGGTATGGAGGTATGGATGGAACAAAATTGACCATAAGGTGTAGGGGGCGGGGGACACTTACATGGGGATGTAGTACATGGTTTTCTCTCACTTGATAGGTTTCAACTTCTCACAATAAAAAGTTTCTAAAAATACTTCAGCAAACACCAAACCATGCAATGGAAGTGTCAGTACCACACCTCTTTGAAAAGCTGCCCCTATGCAGTCCCAGGAAACTCAGGTAACAGCTCTGCAAAACGCAGCGGATTCTGTCATACCATGACCACTCTTCACAAGAAGCATCTCCCAGCATCTGTTACTAAAGTGACCAGAGTCAGTTTTGTCATGTTGCCCTCTTGAAGAGTGACTTAAGATGGGCCTGAGTTCATGAACACCTAAGTGTTGAGGGAAAATAATGTTGGAGAGCCCTCGTTTAATTAGGAGAACAAAAACGTATTTTTAAAATTAAAATTACAGCTCAGAATTGAAATGTCCATTAAATGTTTCTAATCTCTCACCACCTTGGTATGCCTCTTCCTTTCAAACATAACAACACATTTGGTCTTTTCCTGCCATCTTATGTTCAAAAAATAGATTCTACTCCTTAGTAAAAAGGTGGAGTATGCAATTTGAAAAGTTCCCAGTGTAGCATGTCAGGTTAATGTTTGGCTAAGAAAAAAAAAAATTAATTTACATGTTATTTTAAAGGAAAAATGCAGTCAAATGGTTAAAAATATTTCAGCAGTTGGTACCTGGGTATCTTAGAAGCCATCAAAGGAAGAGTCACAGGTTGAAACCACTCACAGCTGCAGGGCAGGAGCCTTGGCCTGGCATCATGGCATCCTCCTGAGCTGCACTCACCACCCTGGGAGTACCTCGGGATTCCAAGATGGAACTAGAGATAGCAAGCAGCAAGCAGAGTTTGATGTGGCATCCAAACAGGTGACCTCCCTCCCTCCTCACTCCAGCATCCAGAGGAGGTGGATTTTGCTGAATGGGAAGAGTATATTTCGGAGAGGGAGTTTTCCACACAACCATTTCCATAACCCCAAGCAGTTCAGGCTCCCGAGACAGTTCATCAAACCCCACCAACACCAGCCTGACGGCTGCACTCTGAAGACAGTTTTGTGAGGAGGATGCAGGCAGGCTCCCAAAGACCTCACTCCCCACACCCCAGCAGAAAGCAGCAGGCAACCAGCCAGCCTCCAGCACTAGCACCCACTCCCACTGGTACCAAAGGCAAGGCATGGGGAAGGGGCCAGAGTCTCATAGCCACTTGCCATGCTTCTTGATACCTGTGCTGTACACACTGTGCCAGGGGCAGTGGACACCAAGAGGAAATAAATCTGTTCCCAACTCCAGCAAAAACTATGGATTAGGTCATGATGTTGGGTTGGAATATAACAGGCGCCTGTAGAACTGATGGAAATTAGGAGTGGTAAAAATGAATCATAAACATCAAATAGGGCACACACAAAATATTTTTCTGGTGTTTTCTTTGGTTTGTTTTGGTTTTGGTTATTTTGTTTGTTTTTTGAGTCAGAGTCTGACTCTATCACCCAGGCTGGAGTGCAGTGGCATGATCACAGCTCAGACGATCCTTCTGCCTCAGGCTTCCAAGTAGCTGGGACTACAGGTATGTACCACCATGCCCAGCTAATTTTTTTTTTAATTTATTTTAGAGACAAGGTTTCACCATGTTGCCTAGACAGGTCTTGAACTCCTGGGCTCAAGCAATCCTCTCACCTCAGTCTCCAAAAGTGCTGGGATTAGTGGTGTGAGCCACCGTGCCCAGCTCATTTTTCTGGTCTTATCGTGCCATGTAAAAAGGTTTTCGAGCCAGCTTTGCTGGCTCATGCCTGTAATCCCAGTTACTCGGGAGGCTGAGATGGGAGGATCACTAAGCTATGATCACACCACTGCACCCCAGCCTGGGCAACAGAGCAAGACCCTGTCTCAAAAAAAAGTGTTCCTATTAGTTGCAGTCTTTCGGGGGATAGTTTTATTAAGGGTTTGATCTTGTGGTCATTTTTTTAAACTGACAGTATGTGCCAAAATGATTTTAAGTCACAGATATATTTAAAGAAACAACCACATAAACCGAAGCTTCCTTCAACACACATTTTTTTTTTTTTTTGAATTGGAGTCTCACTCTGTCACCCAGACTGGAGGGCAGTGGCCGCTCCTAGCTACCGCAGCCTCGACCTGCTGGGCTCCAGCGATCCTTCCACCTCAGCCTTCCAAGTAGCTGGAACTACAGGCGCGCGCTACCACACCCGGCTAATTTTTTTGGTTTATTGCAGAGATGAGGTCTCGCCAAGTTGCCCAGGCGGGTCTCGAACCCGCGGGCTCAGGCAATTCACTCACCTCAGCCTCCCAAAGCGCGGGATTACAGGCTGAGCCACCGAGCCCGGCTTCAACATACATTTTAATAAGCTCTTTGTATCTGTCATGCACTTGCCATGCTTCCCATCAGGAATTCTGTTGCATGAAATAGCATATGTTTGTAACAGTTTATATCAAAGGAGATTTCTTCAAATGCCTTGGTAGTGCACAGCTTGTATCCCTGTGTGTCTGAGAACATTCAGACAAGTTGGATTCCGGTTCTAGCTGGAGCTACCGCTTATCATTTATGTGGCCTCTGGCAAACTCCTTACCTTCCCTGGGCCTCAGCTTCCCATGTCTAAATTAAGTCCTCCAGAGTCTCTCTCAGCTCTATAATTCTATAGTTAATGATTTGTAATGAACCTAAATTCCATTACCAAAAAAAACCTGAATTGTAAAGCAACTGTAGGATGACAGATGATAAAATTGCAGGTTTATGTAAAGGACATGAATTCATGTTTTGTAAGCTTGATATCCAACATAGGAGCAGGCACTTATAGTAGTTACTCAGATTTTTAAATGAATTTAGTTGAATAAGGATGCCAGTTTTTGAAAGTTGCCTATTGGTAAAATAAAATATGGAATGGCTTTCATATTAACAATTGCTGTCGAAAATGAGAAAATAGTTACTAACTTCACTGGCGCGGCCAGATGGGAGGACCAGGAATCTGGTCCTTTCCTCTGCCAGGACAGAAACTTGTTTTAGTCTGTCCTCCAGAGCTAATCAATCTAGAGCCAACGGGTCTCACATAATTGAACTTGAAGATACTGCTGCCTAACATAAATGTTGCTGGGTTAATTAACAGAAATAAAACTGCTAAGTGGGCCAGATATTGAGACTTAAGAAACTACAAGCCAGGTATGGTGGCATGTGTCTGTAGTTCCAGCTACTTGGAAGGCTGAGGTGGAAGGATCGCCAGAGCCCAGCAGGTCGAGAATGCAGTGGCTATGAGCAAGCCACTACACTCCAACCTGGGTGACACAGTGAGACTCCAACTCAAAAAAAAAAAAAGAAAGAAACTACAAAGGAAAGAACAAAATACACCCAAAGCAAGCAAAAGCTAGGAAATAATAAAGATGAAAAATGAAAAATTTCAATGAAATAGAAAACAAAACAGTGGAGATAGATCAGTGAAACAAACCAAAAGCTAGTTCTTTGAGAAGATGAATGAAATGAATAATCCTCTAGCCAGACTGATTTTTTAAAAAATAGAGAAGTTTTAGCAATGTAGTAAGAGTGGTGCCATTACTACAAATTCTACAGATATTAAAAGGATAATAAGGGAGTATCATGAACAGCCTTATGCCAATAAATTCTATAGGCTATATGAAATGGACAAATTCCTTGCAAGATGCAAACTTCCAAAGCTCACTCCAGAAGAAATAGATTGCTGGAAACTGGATGGAACTAGAGTCTATAATACTGAATGACCTCTCACAGAAACAAAGATCTGAGTATCACATGTTCTCACTCATATAGTGGACCTTGAACATCTATTGTAATACTATAAGAAAAGGACTGACAGTGGTGTGAAACTATGGAGGGGGAGGGAAAGGGAGGTGGGATTAATGGTAGTCAATATCTGTCTGGGGACGGGGAGATACCCCTTATCAACAAGGGTGCCTGAACAAAGCATATTTGTATATCTAACCCTTAACTGTACCCCACAATATCAAAATTTTTTTTTTAACTGCACGTGACACAGAGAAAAAAAAAAAAATAGATTGTAGGTGTGGTGGCTCATGCCTGCAATCCCAGCATTTTGGGAGACCAAGACGGGAGGATTACTTGAGCCCAGGACTTCAAGATCAGCCTGGACAACATAGTGAGACCTCATCTCTACCAAAATAAAAATAAAAAACTCAGGTGTGGTGGCATGCGCCTGTAGTCCCAGCTACTAGGGAGGCTGAGGTGAGAGGATCTCCTGAACCCAAGAGTTTGAGGCTGCAATGAGCTGTGATTATGCCACTGCACTCCAGCCTGGGTGACAGAGTGAGACTCTGACTCAAAAAAAGAACAAAAGAAGAAATAGAGAACTTGAATAGCCATATGTCTATTAAAAGAAATTGAACTTGTGATTAAAAACCTTCTCACAAAGTAAACTCCAGGCCTAGATGGCTTCACTGGTGAATTCCACCAAATATTTAAAAGCAAAATAGTATTAATTGTAAATGAATTATTTCTTAATGAAGGAAACATGTCCCAACACATTCTATAAGGTCAGCATTATTCTGATAAAAAATAAACTGAAGCCGGGCTCGGTGGCTCAGCCCGTAATCCGGCACCTTTGGGAGGCTGAGGTGAGTGGATTGCCTGAGCCTGCGGGTTCGAGACCCGCCTGGGCAAGCAAGACCTCATCTCTACAATAAATCAAAAAATTAGCCAGGCGTGGTAGCGCGCGCCTGTAGTTCCAGCTACTTGGAAGGCTGAGGCAGAAGGATCGCCGGAGCCCAGCAGGTCGAGGTTGCGGTGGCTGGGAGCGGCCACTGCACTCCAGTCTGGGTGACAGAGTGAGACTCCAACTCAAAAATAAAATAAAATAAAATAAACTGAAAGACATTAACAAAAACTGTAAGCCAATATTCCTCATCAGCATAGATATAAAATTCTTAACAAAATTTTAGCAAATTGAATCCAACAACACATAACAAGGATAATACATTATAAACAAGTAGGCTTTATCCCAGGAATGCAGGGTTGGTTTTGCTAAATTCAAACATCAATCTGTGTCATTCACTATATTAATAGAATAAAAAGAAGAAAACCATATAATCATCTCAATAGATACAAAAATAAAGCATTGGACAAAATTAAACATCCACTCATGTTAAAAGCTCTGAGCATACTAGGAATAGAGAGGAACTCCTGCCATTTGAGTGCATCTATGAAACTCCTACAGCTAACATCATGCTTTATGGTGAAAGATGATGTTTTTCCTTTATGATTAGCAGCAAAGCAAGGTTAACCACTCTGACTACTCAATATTATACCACAAGTTCTAACCATTGCAATAAAGCAAGAAAAATATATTAAAGCCATGGATATTGGAAGGAAGCAAACTTTATTTACAGTATCATGATCATTTCTATAGATCTTAAGGAATCTACCACAAAGCTACCAAACCTATTAAGTATGTTTAGCAAGATTGCAGAATCAAAGATCAATATACAAAAATGAGTTGTAGTTCTATATAATAGCAAAAAACAAATAGATACAGGAACTTTTAAACATATCCTTCACAATATTACCTATAGAAATATGACACACAGGCTGGGCGCAATGGCTTAAGCCTGTAATCCTAGCACTTTAGGAGACCAAGGCAAGAGGATTGCCTGAGCCCAGGGGTTCGAGACTAGCCTGGGCAACGTGGTGAGACCTCGTCTCTACAATAAATCAAAAAATTCGTCATGCATGGTAGTGCACGCCTGTACTTCCAGCTACTTGGAAGGCTGAGGCAGAAGGATTACCTGAGCCCAGCAGGTTGAGGCTGTGGTGACCATGAGCATGCCACTGTACTCTAGCCTGGGCGACAGAGTGAGACTTCAACTCAAAAAAAAGAAAGAAATAGAAAAAATGTGCAAAGCCACCAGGTGCAGTGGCTCACACCTATAATCTCAGTACTTTGAGAGGTGGAGGCAAGAGGATTGCGTGAGCCCATGGTTTCATGACCAGCCTGGGCAACTTGGCGAGACCTCGTCTCTACAATAAATCAAAAAACTAGCCGGGTGTGGTAGCACGTGCCTGTAGTTCTGGCTCCTTGGAAGGCTGAAGCAGAAGGATCGCCTGAGTCCAGCAAGTGAGTGTGCCACTGCACTCCAGCCTGGGCGACAGAGTGAGACTCCAACTCAAAAAAAATTGCAAAAGTTTAACGCTGAAAACCAAAAACATCACTAAGAGAAATGAAAGATCTAAATAAATGGAGAGATATAGAGTGCTCATAAATCAAGAGCCTCAGTCTTGTTACTGCATTAAGCTTCCCTAAGTTGATCTATAGATTCAGGACAATCACAGTCAAAATCCCAGGAGGCTTTGTAAAAATTGCTGAAGTGATTCTAAAAGTAATATATAAATGAAAAGGATCCAGAATAGCCAAAACATTTTTGAAAAGAAATACAAATTTGGAAGACTTAGACTACCTGATTTCAAGACTTAATATAAAGCTATAAAAATGAAAGTGGTATGCAAAAAGTGAAACGGTAGACATGTAGGCCTATGGATCAGGGTGGATAGTCGAGGAATAGATCCATACATCTGTGCTCATTACATTTCCGTAAAGATACTATGGCTGGGGAAAAGGATTGTTTTTCCCAATCTCCACAAGTGTCCTACGATATAGTTGGGTATCTAAATGAGAAAAAAAAGAACTATAACTCTAAATAGATCATAGACATAATTGTAAGAATAGACATTATAAAACTTCCTGAAGAAAACTTTAGTAATCTCAGGTTATTGGGCTAGGTAAAGATTTCTCTTTTTTGTTTTGTTTTTCTCTTTCTTTTTCTTTTTAAGTCAGAGTTTCACTCTGTCACTCAGGCTGAAGGGCAATGGCATGATTATGGCTCATCACAATCTCGATCTTCAGGACTCAGGTGATCCTTCTGCCTCTGCCTCCCGAGTAGCTAGGACTACAGGTGGGACTGACTATACACCACCATGCCCAGTTAATTTTTTTTTTTTTTTTTGAGTTGGAGTCTCACTCTGTTGCCCAGACTGGAGTGCAGTGACACGCTCCTGGCCACCGCAGCCTTGACCTGCTAGGCTCAGGCGATCCTTCTGCCTCAGCCTTCCAAGTAGCTGGAACTACAGGTGTGAGCTACCATGCCCAGATAATTTTTGATGTATTGTTAGAGACGAGGTCTCGCCAAGTTGCCCGGGTGGTTCTCGAACACACGGGCTCAGTCAATGCACTCGCCTCAGCCTCCCAAAGTGCTGGGATTATAGGCTGAGCCACCGAGCCCAGCCAATTGTTTTTATTTTTGGTAGAGACGGGCTCTCACTATTTTGCCTAGGATAGTCTCGAACTCCTGAGCTCAAGCAATCCTCCCACCTCGGTCTCCTAGAGTGTTGGGATTACAGGCATGAGCAAAGATTTGTGTAGACAAAGATTTCTTTTTCTTTTCTTTTTTCTTTTTTTTTTTTTTTTAGTAGGAGTCTCACTCTGTCACCCAGGCTGGAGTGCAGTAGCACACTCACAACCGCTGCAGTCTCGACCTGCTGGGCTCAGGTGATCCTTCCGTCCCACCCTTCCAAGTAGCTGGTACCACAGGTGTGCACCGCCATACCCAACTAATTTTTTAATTTATTGTAGAGACGAAGTCTCGCCAAGTTACCCAGGCTGGTCTCGAATCCCTGGACTGAGGCAATCCTCTTGCCTCCACCACCCAAAGTGCTGGGATTATAGGCATGAGCCACCACCCCCAGCCAAAGATTTATTTATTTTTTATTTATTTTAAAGATGTGGGGTACAATTCAGGGTTAGGTATAGAAATGTTCACTAGCCAGGCTCGGTGGCTCAGCCTATAATCCCGCGCCTTGGGAGGCTGAGGTGAGTGGATTGCCTGAGCCCGCGGGTTCGAAACCCGCCTGGGCAGGCGAAACCTCATCTCTACAATAAATAAAAAAAAAAATCAGCCTGGCGTGGTAGCGCACGCCTGTGGTTCCGGCTATTCGGAAGGCTGAGGCGGAAGGATCGCCGGAGCCCAGCAAGTCGAGGCTGCGGTGGCCGGAAGCGGCCACTGCACTCCAGTCTGGGCGACGGAGTAAGACTCCAACTCAACAAAAAAAAAAAAAAGAAAAAGAAATGTTCATTATGCAGGAACCCTTGTTGATGAGGTGTACCCCTCCTTCCCCTGGCAGTTTCCCTCAACTGCCAATCCCATCCCCTCCCCTGGCAGTTTTCCACTATTGCCAATCCCTTTTTACAGTATTATGATAATTGTTCAAGGTCCACTTATGATTGAGAACATATGGTACTCTGTTCTTTGTTTCTGTGGTAGATCACTGAGTATGATCGACTCTAAATCCATCCAAGTTGCTGCGAAGTCCATATGTTTGTCCTTCTTTATGGCGACATAATATTCCATTGTGTATATGTACCACATTTTTTTTTTCAGTCCAGCTTAAATGGGTAACATGGTTGGTTCCATGTTTTTGCTATTATGAGTAGAGCTGCAACAAACATGTGTGTGCAGGTGTCTTTTCTTAAATAGAACACCACAAGCACTTACTGTAAAAGAAAAAAAATGATAAATTGAAAACTACCAAAAGACTTGAATAGACGCTTCATCAAAAAAACATACAAATGGCAAATAGACACCAAAAAATTCACGACCCGCCTGGGCAATTTGGCAAGACCTCATCTCTACAATAAATCAAAAAATTAGCCGGGCATAGTAGCGCGCGCCTGTAGTTCCAGCTACTTGGAAGGCTGAGGTGGAAGGATCACCGGAGCCCAGCAGGTCGAGGCTGCGGTGACCAGGAGCGGCCACTGCACTCCAGTCTGGGTGACAGAGACTCCAACTCAAAAAAAAAAAAACACCAAAAAAATTGCTAGTATCATTAGTCATTAAAGAATTACTACCCAGGCTTGGTGGCTCAGCCTGTAATCCCGTGCTTTGGGAGGCTGAGGTGAGTGGATTGCCTGAACCCCCGGGTTCGAGACCTGCCTGAGCAACTTGGCGAGACCTCATCTCTACAATCAATCAAAAAATCAAGCCGGGCTTGGTGGCTCAGCCTGTAATCCTGCGCCTTTGGGATGTGAGTGGATTGCCTGAACCCGTGGGTTCGAGACCCGCCTGTGCAAATTGGCAAGACCCCATCTCTACAATAAATCAAAAATTAGCTGGGCGTGGTAGCGCATGCCTGTAATTCTGGCTACTCGGAAGGCTGAGGCAGAAGGATCGCCGGAGCCCAGCAGGTCGAGGCTGCGGTGGCCGGGAGTGGCCACTGCACTCCAGTCTGGGCGACAAAGTGAGACTCCAACTCAAAAAAAAAAAAAAAGAATTACTAATTAAAATTATAATTACATGTCACCACATACTCCCTAGAGTGGCTAACACTGAAAAAACTGTTCATGGCCGTGCATGTTGGCTCAAGCCTGTAATCCCAGCACTTTGGGAGGCTGAGGCAAGAAGATTGCCTGAGCCCAGGAATTTGAGACCAGCCTGGGCAACTTGGTGAGACCTCATCTCTACAATATATCCACACAAAAAAATTAGCCAGGCATAGTAGGGTGCACCTGTAGTTCCAGCTACTTGGAAGGCTGAGGTGGAAGGATCGCCTGAGTCCAGCAGGTCGACACTGGAGTGTCCTTGAGCGTGCCACTGCACTCCAGCCTGGGCAACAGAGTGAGACTCTGACTCAAGGAAAAAAAAAAGACTGTTCATACCAGATGTTGGTGAGAATGTAGAGCAACAGGAACTTCCACATTGATGGTGAAACCATGAAATGGTACAGCCACCTGGGAAAACAATTTTCTCATTTCTTAAAATCTTAAACATACACCTACCACCTGATCCAGCCCTTCGACCTTACCCAAAAGAATATCTACCCAACAGAAATAAAAGCATATATTCACAGAAAAAGTTGTACATTGGCCAGGTACTATAGCATACACCTGTAATTCTAGCTTCTCAGGAGGGAGGAGGGTCTCTTGAGTCCAGGAGTTTGAAGCTGCATGAGCTAAGACCACACCACTGTACTCCAGCCTGGGCAACAAAGCAAGAAGATGTCTCTGAAAAATGAAATAAAAATTAGCTTGTACATGAATATTCATAGCAACTTTATCTGTAATTGATAAAAGCAAGAAAGCCAAATGTCCATCAACAGGTGAATGGATAAACTAACTGCAGTATAACCACACAACAGAACATTACTCAACATTAAAAACAATTACTGGGCTGGGTGCTGTGGTGCACGCCTATAATCCCAGCACTTTGGGAGACTGCGGCAAGAGGATTGCCAGAGCCTGCGGGTTCCAGACTAGCCTGGGCAACATGGAGGGACCTCATCTCTACAATAAATCAAAAATTAGCCGGGCGTGGTAGCGCGCGCCTGTAGTTCCAGCTACTTGAAAGGCTGAAGCGGAAGGATCACCGGAGCCCAGCAGATGGAGGCTGCGGTGGCCGGGAGCGGCCACTGCACTCCAGTCTGGGTGACAGAGTGAGACTCCAACTCAAAAAAAAAAAAAAAAATTAGCTGGGCATGGTGGTACGGGCCTATAGTTCCAGTTACTTGGAAGGCTGAGGTGGAAGGATCACCTGAGCCCAGCAGGTCGAGGCTACAGTGGCTGTGAGCAGCATGCCACTGCACTCCAGCCTGGTTGACATAATGAGACTCTGACTCAAGAAAAAAAAAAACTGATACAACAACTTGGGTGAATCTCAAAATCATTATGCTCAGTGAAAGTAGCCAGACAAACATGAATAAAAGCTATACGGTTATATTAATATAAAATTCTCAAAAATGTACTGTACTCTATAATGCCATAAATAAGATCAGTGGTTGCCTGGGGGCAAAGAAGGAAGGGAAGAGATGGGTCACAAAAGGGCAGAAAGGAACTTTTGGGGGTGATGGATCTGTTTATTTTCTTGACATAATGATGGTTTAACTAGTATATACATATGTCAGAACTCATCAAATTGTGCAATTATGTGCGAAATTTATTGTAAATCAATAACCTCTATATTATGTAAACATAATATGTGAAAATATTAGACCTCAATAAAACTATAAAAAAGTTTTTTAAAATTCTAGACAGCCGGGTGCAGTGACTCACGCCTGTAATCCCAGCACTTTGGGATGCGGAGGTGAGAAGATTGCTTAAGACCAGGGGTTCAAGACTAGCTGGGCAACCTGGCAAGGCCTCATCTCTACGATATATCAAAAAAAAAGTTAGCCAGGCATGGTGGTACACGCCTGTAGTTTCAGCTACTTGGAAGGCTGAGGCAGAAGAATTGCCTGAGCCCAGCAGGCCAAAGCTGCAGTAGCCATGAGTATACCATTGCATTCCAGCCTGGGTGACAGAATGAGACTTTGACTCAAAAAAAAAAAAAAAATTCTAGACAAACCCTCAGGAAATAGAGACGTAGTCGTCCAATGAGTGAAGAGTACCTAACATGGTATATTCAGTGTCCACTTACTTGATTATTTTTCTTTCTTTCTTTCTTTCTTTCTTTTTTTTTTTTTTTTGAGTTGGAGTCTCAGTCACCCAGGTTGGAGTATAATGGCACACTCACGGCCACCCCAGTGTCGACCTGCTGGGCTCCAGTGTTCCTTCTGCCTCAGTCTTCCAAGTAGCTGGAATTATAGGCACGCACCACCCATGCCCAGCTAATTTTTTGATTTACTGTAGAGATGAGGTCTCAGCCGGGCTCAGTGGCTCAGCCTGTAATCCCGCGCTTTGGGAGGCTGAAGTGAGTGGATTGCCTGAGCCTGCGGGTTCAAGACCCACCTGGGCAACTTGGCGAGACCTCATCTCTACAATAAATCAAAAAATTAGCCGGGTGTGGTAGCACGCGCCTGTAGTTTCAGCTACTTGGAAGGCTGAGGTGGAAGGATCGCTGGAGCCCAGCAGGTTGAGGCTGCGGTGGCCGGGAGCTGCCACTGCACTCCAGTCTTGAGTTCTCACCAAGTTGCCCAGGCTGGTCTTGAACCCATGGACTCAGGCAATCCTCTCACCTCAGCCTCCCTAAATGTTGGGATTATAGGCATGAGCCACCACTCCTAGCAGTGTCCACTTATTTTAAAACCAGTGATAATTCTCTGAGTGCCTGGGCTGAAAGATACCTTTATTTGAGCAAATAATTTCTTAGTATATGGGGAAATTTTGTGTTATTTAAACAGTTATGCAGGAGTAGTATTAAAATACTTGAGGGTCCTAAAATGTAAGTACCCATAGCATTTAGAAGCACTGACCCACAAATAAATATGTGGGGTGGTAACCACAAGCTTCATACTCCAACCAGTATTCCAGGTTTGAGATAACCCTGTGAGCTTCCAGCAGCAAAAGGGAGAGTGATGCCTTCTTCATACGACTGAGGATTAAGATGAGATATGTCGATAAGCCTTATTTTAAAAAATAAATCATCACTCAGATTTACATAACCCAAACTTACTTTCTCTGCAGTTCCATGAATGACATTTCTTTCATTATATTCACTGGTTGAATTCAAAACAGAATTCACTTCGGGCTGATTTGGAAGCATAGCATACTTGGAACACAGCAGAAAACTATGACTGCCACTCATGAACATCCTGGGGGTTCTAAATCAAGATTTCCCAAGGTGTGTTCTAGGGAACATTATTCCCTCCCATAGGAGGTATGCTAAGAAGCTAGGGGTGCTTGGGGAAGTGGCTTTGGGGATCGCGCCCCCTGCTGGAGGGAGCACAGGGCACACTAGCATGTATGTGAAGGAGACAGGGCCATGAGGCAGGGCCAGGTCCAACCAGAGCGGCTCACGTCTGTCTGTCACCTTGAGATCTGTTCTTCCCGGAAACACGCTTGGATGCTGGTGTTCCCAGCCCCCGGGAGTCTCATGCTCTTCCTGTGTGCCGCACCGCCTGTTGAACAGCTCTTCTTAAGCCGACCACCTCTCACCTGGGGCCCAGGGTCAGCCCCAGGAGGCCCCAAGATGAAATGCACACACGTGCTATTCTCGGCCACACTCTAACTCACCTTTCTGATGTAACAAAGCCCATTACACATCTTCCTTGGTTAAAAGAAGAATTTCAAGGATGTCTTCCTTCCTGACTTGAGGAGTTTAGGAAGGGCCCAGGTGTCACTGGCCCCAGGCTCCCAGGATCCACTTTCAGTCCCTGAGTGGTCTCCTGGCTTTGCTGGCTTCCCCTAGTGGCTGCCCCTGCAACAGTGCTTCTGAGAACTGACCCAGGGCAGAGCCGGGGGTGCTGGGCGTTCATGTCACACCAGGTCAACCTGTGATTACTGACTGCCCAAGAACATGTTGGAATTAGGCTACTGCTCCCCTGACAGGATGTGGTATGAAACCCTGCACTGATTTGGCTTCTTTTCATTTTTATTTTTTCATTTATTTTTGTAGAAATGGGATCTCACTATGTTTCCCAGACTGGCCTTGAACTCCTGGCCTCAAGTGATCCTTCCACTTCAGCCTCCAAAATGCTGGATTACAGGCATGAACCACCACACCAGACCTCGGATTGGCGCTGCCGTAAGCATTTAGAAGCCTGCTCCCCTACCCCCAGTAAGTTACCTGCCCATGAAACCCCACCTCAGTAGACGCAAACAGCACACAGATGTCATGGTGTGTTTGTCCTACCCACACCACCCACTGTGCTCTCCTCCACCCTTCACACCCCCTGCCTTCAGGTGACTCGATATCCAAAAATGGGCTTGGGAACATCACCGAGGACCTATCACTGTCCTGAAGTATCCAGGAAACTGGCAGGAAGCCCATCACCTCCCCCTGCCCTACAAAGGGACTACTGTGGGGACAGTGAGGGGTCCCACAGAGGAGCGGCCTGTCCTGGCAGGCTCAGGTTCTCACCGGGCCGAGAACAATCATGAGACTAAGGAAGACACTGCCATTGAAATCCGGGCTTTCTCTCTTTTGAAAAGGGTAGAGAGGGAGCCTTGTGTTTGCATCTCCTCTCTGGCCTTGAAACCAAGTGTCTTTTCCAGTGAAATCAGCACCCATGGCCTCCCGTGCACCCACCCAGGGAGCCTGAGCAATTCTGAAGTTCTCCCTGTTCCAAGGGGCTGCGGCCATGAAACATGACCAGCTGCACCTCATCACTGAGGCAGCCTCTTCTTTCCCCCCTCCGCCCCCCACACCACAAGACAGTTCTGCCTGAGCCACAGGCACTGCTGGACCCTCTCCCCACACCACCCAGAGGAGTCTGGGGCTCTGCCCTCACACAGACCCTTTCCCTCTGGCCTATGCACCACAAAACCATAGGTGGAGAGAACTGTTTTACTTTCTTTTTTTTTTTTTTTTTTTTTAGTTGGAGTCTCAAACTGTCACCCAGACTGGAGTGAGGTGGCCGCTCCCGGCCACCACAGCCTCGACCTGCTAGGCTCCGGTGATCCTTCCGCCTCAGCCTTCCAAGTAGCTAGCTGGAACTACAGGCGTGAGCTACCACGCTCGGCTAATTTTTTATTTATTGTAGAGATGAGGTCTCACCAAGTTGCCCAGGCTGATCTCGAACCCGTGGTTTCAAACAATCCTCTCCCAAAGTGCTGGGATTATAGGCATGAGCCACCACACCTGGCGACTTCGGGGAATTTTTTTGGAGATTCTTCCAACTTGTTTGCCCATTTCATGATGAGTAATTTACACGAACAACCTGACCACACCACA
>CAUYQG010070106.1:0-27437 GCA_963574415.1 Tarsius wallacei
GCGCGCGCCTGTAGTTCCAGCTACTTGGAAGGCTGAGGCGGAAGGATCACCGGAGCCCAGCAGGTCGAGGCTGCGGTGGCCGGGAGTGGCCACTGCACTCCAGTCTGGGCGACAGAGTGAGACTCCAACTCAAAAAAAAAAAGATGTGATTCCTGCCCTAAGGAACTCAGAGTTGAGTGGGCAAGAGACCAGAGGACAATTCACGCAACAGAACATTGCAGTCACTCCCACAGACCTCTGTGCAAGGTAGAACTCACTGGGGGTGGGGGTGGCATTTTACCCCTTGGGCAAGAGAGCTTTCAGAATAACTTCTTTTTTTTTTTTTTTTTTTGCAAAGAAAGAAAAGTTTATCTAAAAGTAAATTAGAGAGAAGGGAGAAAGAAGATTCATCTCTCCCCAAGGTGGGGGAGGGGGCCAAAGCCAGGAAGCATGGTGACAGCCAAAGCTCAAAGAGCACTTGGCCACATTAGAGTCTAGCAAGGCAATGGCCCAGAATAACTTCTTTTTTTTTTTTGAGTTGGAGTCTCACTCTGTCGCCCAGACTGGAGTGCAGTGGCCGCTCCCGGCCACCGCAGTCTCGACCTGCTGGGCTCTGGCGATCCTTCCACCTCCGCCTTCCAAGTAGCTGGAACTACAGGCGTGCACTACCATGCCTGGCTAATTTTTGATTTATTGTAGAGATGCGGTCTCGCCAAGTTGCCCAGGCGGGTCTCGAACCCACGGGCTCAGTCCATTCACTCACCTCGACCTCCCAAAACGCGGGATTACAGGCTGAGCCACCGAGCCCGGCCAGAATAACTTCTAAAGGGCTTGAGTCTTGAAAGGCAGAGGGCTCGCCACAGGAGGATGATGGGCAGAAGAGGGTCCCAGGCAGAGACAGCCAGGCCTGGAACCCATTTCTGGACACTGTGTTTACCTGAGAGTATCCTGGGTCCCACAGAGGAAGGGTTTGCAGACGTATGTTTGTTGATCATATGAGACTGCCACACATGGTGTCTGGTAAGGCTCTGCCAGCCTTTCAGCTGTATCAACCCTCTGCTCTACCGTGCCGGGGGTGAAAGGTGGGACACAGATGGACCCAGAGTATGACAGACTCAAAGGCTCGGAGGCCTTTTCAGACCCGGGCTGAGCCTCCGGCCTGCTCCGTCATTGCCCAGATTCCTGCATCTGGGGGAGCAACCTCCAGTGGTCACCAGCACAGAGTTTTCTAGAGGAGGACCCTCAGTGGCCAACACCTGGTGATGAAAGTTCAATCATGGGATTTGGGAAATGAAAATACTATCCAGGTGGACATGGCTGTTGATATTTTTAATATCAGTATTCACACACCTCGACACAGTGATTTGAGGTTTACAAGTTTGTGAGCACTTTGATCCTCCTGACTCTGCCGTGGACCGGTGTAACATCTTTCAGGTGAGATACTGAGGTGCCATGCCCAGAATTCAACCTGATGCTTTTCCGTCAAAAGCTGGAACCTCATAGGAGGGGACTGTGATGATGAACAATTAGCAGAGTGGACAGCAGTGGCTGCCCCATCCCAGGAGCAAGCCCAGTCTCAGCTTTTTTAAAGGAGTCCTTTGCCCTGGTTCTATCTGATCTAGATGCTTCTGGGGCCAAATCCTTGGAGATGGAGCTTTAGAAACAACATTCCCTACCCCACCCCCTCTCCCCAACCAAATCCCTACCCTTGGCCCTTAAATAAGTTTGTGTGTGTGTGCGTGCGTCAGAGCTGGTTGAAATGTTTTGTCTGTTTAACATTGCCATGGCAACCTGGGGGCATCTCTTTGGCTTTCAAGTGGTGTGCTCAGAGTTATGTGTTCGTTTGGAAGGAAAAACATTGCTTGGAGCTCAGCCAGGGGGTGCTGGGGCAGCCTGCCTTGCTCATGAACCCACTGCACTCCAGGCATTGGCTCACTTTGGAGCCTGGGAATAGCCAGCGGCAGGGGGTGGTTTTCTTTTTTAATCATTATTATTTTAAGCGGCTTGGCTTTCTGTTGTTGATTAGGAGAGGTGCAAAGTTAGGGAAGCTCTCTTGCCTTTTCAACAAAAAGCCCCAGGCCTGCTTCCCCCTGTATCTGATCTTAGGCCTGGCCCCCAACACAGGCCCCTGCTTCCTCTGGCCTCTTCGGCGAGTCTTCCCTTCCCTTGGGCCTCTAGACTGAGGGCCGGCCTGAGCTCGGGAACCAGCCTGACCGGGCTTCAGTTCCTTCTCTGCCATTCTGTGGTCTTATTAAGCTCATTCTTTAACCTTTTGAAGCCTCAGATTTCCTGTTCTATGAAGTGGGATTGATAATGATACATACCTCATAAAGTTTTTGTGAAGACTAATGAGCAATGAAAGTATTCATAATGGATGATCCTAATTGAAGTGATAAAATATAGCCAAAGCTCACAGAGTGTCTGCCTTTTGCCAGGTGAGGTTCTAAGTGCCATGCAAACATCCTCCCCACAGTGCTCTGAGGTAGGTGATGATATCATCCCCCTTGTCCTGGCATATAATCAGCAGCCACTGAATGGAAGTATCTGTGATGATGATGGTGATTTGCTTTAGTGGTCATTCATGTTTGGGGGAACACAGAACCCTTTGGAAATCTACCAGCTTTCCATCCCCTAAATTACACATATCCCAGAAGTTTGCATCGAGTCTGAGCCAATCACGGCCCCCAGAGCTGGCCAGTGTGCCCCTGGGACTCCACAAACCTCAGGCTCAGTGCCTCTGCTGCTAGGGCACAGTTCTGCTCCTCACCCTGACCCCTCAGGGAGCTCTATGGAAAATGCCAGCTCTGGAGTTCCCAAGACAGTAAGAGTCTGAGTTTAGACACAGAGAAGGTCAGGGCTGTGGGTTTCAAACTTCTCCTCCATGAACAGAACTCTCCCTTTTCCCCAAATAAAAGCTTCTGTGAAGTCCCACTGAAGCTGTGAATGTGATAAGGGCTGAATCACTGCTGTAAGTAGGGGCAGGTGGTTCAGGGCAGGGCCACCTTAGCTACGCCCTATAGAAGGCCAGCACCTGGGGACACCCTGGGGACATGCAGTGCAACGGAGCCTGGAGCCACGTTGGGTTCCCACTCTGTTCCTGGCCCCAGCCTGCCTTCCTCTGGTCCTCCTCAGTCTTGGCTCCTCTGTGAAAAGAAGCAGTGGAATTAGGCCTTTTTTCTCTCTGACCCCTACAGGCTACATGACATTCTAGCTGGGAGCATGGGCCAGGAAGAATAACTGCTTGGGATTGGGTGTGTCTCTTAAGCTCCCTGGGACCAGTTCCTCTAATAGGGGTAGTAAGAGCACCTGGCTCACAGGGTGGTTTTAAGGCTTCCACGAGAAAGTCTACATCAGGGCCACAGAGATGTTACTCCTAGGATGATTTTTCAAGGGACTACAGTATTTTTAAAGAAACAGGTATGCCTCCAAAATAGCCAGCACCACCTTCGAATGGGGGCTTGTTAGTGGGGCTTGCATTTATTTGTATACCTACATCTCTCTGGATGATAGTGCTGGACTCAAAGGAACCCCCCCGAGAGAGTGTGTGTCTCAGAGCAGTATGGCCATTCGACCTTGATTCAGTCCCATTGTAACAGGGTGGCCCTGGGTAATCCTCTTGACCTCAGCACTTCGCTTCCTCCCCTGGGAAGTGCAGAAAAGAACAACTCCTTATAGAGCTATATTGAGACTTCACTGAGAAGAGTCACATCTACTGAGAGCTTGCTGTGTCCCAGACTATGTGCTAAGAGCCGACATAGTTATAGTTACTCTCCAAAACAGCCCTATGATGTAGGTGCAATTATTGTCCATGTTTTACCCACGGGGGATGAGGATTCCGAAGGTTGTTTTTGGCCCCAGATTATTTACCCAGGAGGAGGCAGGATTGGAGCCCAAACCCAAGTCTATCTTGTTTCAGAGATGTGGTGTTTGCCCTGTGAAGGGGAGTCATACAGTTGGTTGCCTCCTCACCAATCCCTGGTTGTCATCTTTGGATACAGCAGAACAAGTTAAGCAGAACTGAGGGTTAGCAAGGAGAGAGAGGACTGGATATTTCTGAAAAGAGCCTGAGTTGACCTGTTGATGGAAATGCCAAAGCTGAAGCGAGGGCAGGTGGCCCTGGTGAAACCCAGCCCCTTGAGATGGCCTCGAAGAGCCCTGGCGCCAGGTACTTCTGGCCACATTCTCTGCTGAGCCCTCTGGGCCAGGAGAAGACCATCTGCAGTGGGATCAGGTTTCCAGGCCCAGTGACCTTGAGCCCCACCCCCCACCCCCAACAGCTGCCAGAAAACTGGCCACATGCCTGGGGAGTGTCTGAGATCCTTGGGCAGCTGAGTTGCCTCTTCCCTGGGCCCCGAGGCCTATTTTTACACAGCCTTGAGGGTACACAAGAATGTTGCAGAATCAAGAATGAATGAAGAGAAGGCCACAGGCCCCCTAGAAGTGGAAGCAAAGTAGAAAGAGTCCAGGGCCAAAGTCAGTCGAAGCATTGCTGCTTCCCACCACAGTGGCACACCCACCATCACTCTTGTGCTTTGGGCCATCATTCATGCTTTCAAAGATGACAGCAACCTCCACATCTGTCTCTCTCCCCTTCACTTATGATCCTGTTTAAAACTCTCACCCCCCACCCATTTCCTTCTTCTTACTCTAAAGCACAGAATAGAAGGTTCTTCAAGATCCAGTTACCATCCTGTCCTGCCACTGGGCCACTCAGACTTCATGCCCCAGCCACACCGGATACCTTGTGGTGCACCCAGGAGGCCACACACTCACATGCTTTGTACTTTCAGTCTGCCAGGAGGGACCCTCTGCTTGCCCCCTCCTGGACAGTGTGACCTTCAATGTTCAGGTCAATTGTTTCTTCAAGGAGTTGACCTCAGGTGCCCATCATCTTTTGTGTCCCCAAGTGTCCTGTACCTACTTTTAGCATAACAGACCCTCTTGTGGTTGTCTGTTTACTTGTCTTCTTGAAGGAGATACTGTGTCTTTCACCTGAGTATCCTAAGCACCTATCATTGAGGTATATAGTAGGTGTTTAGTAGATGTGGGATGGATAGATGGACAGACAGAAAGACTGAGAAGGGAGCTGGCCTGAATGTGTTTGTGTGACTGGGGACTGTAGCATACCATTATTCAGATTCCTTATCTATAGCTGAGCACTGGTTTAAGCACTGGGTATTAATTGGGGTGTTCTTTATGGGATTTAAGAAGTAGATATTTAGCACGTTTCCTAGAAGTTTCTTTCTTTCTCTTAATTTTTTTCTTCCTTGGTTTATCCAGAGGGCTCAAACAGGAAATTTTTATTCCTCTCAGGAGTTATGTTAAGTTTTACTTGTGGGAGTTCTTTCATATTGCTTGAGGTATCCTCACAGCCACCAGATTATTATTATTGTTGTTGTTGTCATTGTTGAAATTGGAGTCTCATTCTGTTGTCCAGACTGGAAGGCAGTAGCATGATCACAGCTTACTGTAACCTCAACCTCCTGAGCTCAGGAGATCCTTTTGTCTCAGCCTCCCAAGCAGCTGGGACTACAGGTTTGCACCACCATGCCTGGCTAATTTTTTTGATTTTTTTTTGTGTGTGTGTGTGTGGAGACAAGGTCTCTCTGTGTTGCCTAGGCGGGCTCAAATTTCTGGGCTCAGGCAAGCCTCCTGCCTCAGCTCTCAAAGTGCTAGAATTACAGGCATAAGTTACCATCCCCAGCTACTACCAGATTATTAATGTTGATGATGAAAATAAAGGTACTATTCTAAGTGCCTTACATGTTTTAACTCGTTCTCATAGCCGTCTTGCAGAATGAGGAACACATTTTATTTCTTCCACTAAAAGAATGGAACACTTAAATCCTGATGCCATGTGATGCACTCTGTCAGAGGCCAGCTGTGGGTCATGATAAAGACCCTCTCTTCCTTTCCCTCTTACTGTAGACCCTTTGTCCCCAACTCTCTTTCAGTGCTTTTATATAATAATACATAGCAAATACTTCAAGCAGGTATCGTTTCTGTATAAACTGACTTTATCCTCATCAAACCCTATGACAACAGATGCAGTTACAATTTTTATTTTATAAATGGGGAAACTGAGGCAGAGAGTGATTGAGTAACTTGCCCAAACTCACATAGCTTGTGAGTGGCAAGTTGAGATTTGCTCCCTGGAAGCCTGGCTTCAGAGTCTATTCCCCCCACTCCTATACCACTAATTCTACATATAAGAAAATTGGCTGAAGAAGAAAGACTGAGTGTGGCATTTGTAACCATAGCCCCTCATATAGGTGGAGGCGGAAACTATGGATGAGATATTCTGTCATAGAAAGGACAGATTCTATCATGGGTAGAAATATAAACATGGGCTCTGGTATCCGGCAGACCTGGGTCCCACACACTGGGCATGTGTGCTTGGCAAGGCAGCCAAATCTCTGTGAGTCTTTTTTCTCACCTGGAAAAGTGGGGTCGTGATGAAGCTGCCTTTTAGAGTTCTTGTGAGGGTGAATGAGCACCTAGTCTCGTCCTGGCTCATGATGGGTGAATGCTGGATGGTCGTTCCCTGCTCTGTTTACAAGTTACATATTTCCTGACTATTGTGCATCTAAAGATTTCTTCATATTTAGAAAGCAAGCACCCAGTGAGATAGGATGAACAATGCCCGACCACCCCCAACAACGTCTGTGTCCTAATCCCCAGAGCCTGTATATATGTTGTCTTACATGACAAGAGAGACTTGGAAAATGTGATTAAGGATTTCCAGATGGGACAGGCCCAATGTGATCACAAGTAACCTTATAAGAGAGAGGCAGGAAGGAGAGAGAGATGTGACCATCTCTAAGACTCTGGAGCCAGACTTCCAGGAAGCAAAATCAGAGAGGAAAGGAGAGAGAGTTTGGAAGATGCCACACTGCCAGCTTTGAAGACGGAGGAAGGGGCCTTGGGCCAAGGGATGCAGGTAGCTTTAGAAGCTTGAAAAGACAAAGGAAACATTCTTCTCTGAAGCCTCCAGAATATGCGGACCTGCTGACTCCTTGGTTTTAGCCATTGAGGCTGATTTTGGACTTCTGACCTCCAGAACTGTAAGATAATACATTTGTACTGTTTTAAGTCATCAAGTTTGTGGTTAATTTGTTATAGCAGCAATAGAAAATTAATACACTCTGGTATTCAAGCAAAATAACTGGCTGAATCAGAGACTAAGCTGTTTATAGCAGAGGCTCATTTTGCTGGAATTGTGGGTCTTTTGGCATTCTGAGTTTACTGGAAGGTCCTTCCATCGTTAGAACACTTCAGAATGGGACTTTTGCCATCTGTACATTCAAAGCAGATCATTGGAGAGTTAGAGGGGAAGGTGAGTAAGGAGTAGAAGGACAAAAAATCACCTATTGGTTACCGTGTGGACAGGTGAGAGTGGTGAGTACACTGAAAGCCCAGACTTCTTCGCCACTGTGCAATGCAACCAGATAACCAAAAACTACTTGTACTCCTAAAGCTATTGAAATAAACAAGAAGACAAACTTTTTTTAAAAGGCAGATCATTGTAGGGAAGCATGTGGAGGACAGAAATCCACGTAGTTTGTTCCCAGCATGGCGTCCACGTTGTGGTCTGCCCCACATAGGGCACTGTCACAGGAGAAGCTAGTATGTTTCCTCTAAGTCACTGGAAATGAATGCTGTGTCTCCTGGACCTTTTTGATGCCAGTGTAAACTCACGAGTAGATACTGTATCTTCCAGTTAATGTGTGTTTGTCTTATAATTAACATGACAGTTAAGCAAATTTTATGAGAGATTTATCGTATCTTATATGCCATTTAATAACATCAAAGCTTTGTAATATGAATAGTGGTTTTTTTAATCTCTTTCAGTTCAATAAAAATCTCCATATTCCCAGCACCTGGCATAGGGCTGGATATGTTAGAAGTGCTCAGCTAATTTTTCTCAGATGAAGAAGCTATACAATAAATGGTCCAACTATCCAGGAATTCCAAGGAGAGGAGAGCAACGTTACACATCAAATTTTTAATAGTTTGAATGCACTATATACTTTTAAATGCATTCAAGAAATTTGAGTCGTTCTCAGCCAAGAGAGTCTCTCAAATTCAGTCTCTTCTCTCACAATTTTACATTTTAACTTAGTCATAAAGATGTATGAAAAGACACCAAAACGATCGTTATTTTCATTAGTAAGAGAAATAGTGTTGGGTTTGGCAAAGCCTCTGGTTGCATTGCTTCTCCAACCTTAATGTGTGTGAGAAACACCAAGAGAGCTTTTTTTTTTTTTTTTTTTGAGTCAGAGTGTCACTCTGTCCCCCACGCTGGAGTGCAGTGGCACGCTCACGGCCACTGCAGCCTTGACCTGCTGAGCTCAGGCGATCCTTCCGCCTCAGCCTTCCAAGTAGCCGGAACTACAGGCATGTGCCAACATGCTCAGCTAATTTTTTTATTATTATTATTTTATTGTGGAGACAAGGTCTCACCAAGTTGCCAAGCCTGGTCTCGAACCCTTGGGCTCAGGTAATCTTCTCGCCTTAGCCTTCCCAAGTATGGAATTACAGGCTTGAGCCACTGCTCCCAGCTCTAGAGAGCTTATTAACACAGATTGCTGGACCCCAGCCCCAGAGTTTCAGATTCACTGGGTCTGGGGGAAACTAGAGAATTTGCATTTTTGACGAACTCCTTGATAATAATGATTTTGCTGGCCTGGTGACCACACTTTGCCAAGTGTGACACATTTGTGTTCGAGTCAAGTAATAAAAGCCTCTTGGGTGGGGGAGAGATGACTGTACAAACATACATTTAAACATATATTAATTTGTAAAGTTGTTTATAATCTTAAAAATTAATATTTCTAAAGGAGCTGTTTAAATTGGACAAAATAATTGGAATGAGTGAATCTGTTTGCTTTGGAAAGGCTAGGATGCTTAAGGCATTCTTTTGTATGTTGTAAATCGACAGGATCTGAACTGTGCATGTGGCCATGGTCTAGAGGGAGTTTGAGGTACCTTTTCTCCCCCCTTCTGGCTCACTTAACCCCCGTAACTCATGGTTTCCTTCACTGAACTTTTTCTTTTTTTTTTTTTGAGTTGGAGTCTCTGTCTCCCAGGCTGGAGTGCAGTGGCATGCTCATGGCCACCGCAGCCTCGACCTACGGGGCTCAGGTGATCCTTTGGCCTCAGCCCTCCAAGCAGCTGGAACTCCGGGCATGTACCACCACACCTGGCTAATTTTTTGATTTATTGCAGAGATGAGGTCTTGCCAAATTGCCCGGGCTGGTCTCAAACCTGTGAGCTCAGGCAATCCCCTCACCTCGGCCTCCCAAAGTGCTGGGATTATAGGCGTGAGGCACCACTGTCTGGCCTGAACTTTTGGGATGATAACCCTTTAGCATGTTGTTCTTAACCACCTGTATCCCCACTACTTTGAACTTCTTTGAAGGCAGGGTTGCATCTGCCCATCTGCCCACACTGCCCAGTAACCTGGTTGGTGCTCGGTGACTATTTAATGAAGAAATTCCCATCACACCTGCCTTGGGACGGAGGTGCTATGAGTGGCCAACGGTGCTCACTATAGTTACAGAACTTGACAGATGTAAGGATGACTGAGGTTGGGAGCGGGGAGGGAGGCACAAATACTTGAGCTGAAAGAGAAATTGGATGGTGATTGATAACCATGTAGATTGTGGCTTATATAAAAGCCATCTGGGCCTTGTGCTTGGATTCACCTCTCTGCACATGTCTTCATGGAGTTCTTACATTTCAGCCTAGCATCAAAGAGGTATTTTTTTGGGGGGGGCGGTGTGGTTTTTGTTTTTTGTTTTAAAAAAAGTTTCCATGAGGTGGAACTTAACAAGGAATTCCTGTTTGCACTTTGTATGGCATGGTCAGCCTGTGGCATCTGCATGTTGGGAACTGGTCCATAGATGAATGCCAGTGTCCTTGCACAAGCAGAGGGTAGAGAATGATTGGTCAAAATGCTAAGTTGAGGTCCCAGAACACCCTTTAAAACAAAAAATGAACAAATGCCAACAGTTAGGTAAAAACCAATATACGTCACAAAAATATCCCATGGGTTGGCAATTCACAGACAAAAATTGGCAAAACTGGGTAGCAGCTGCCCCATTTACATAGATGTGGGCTGTTTGTCGCAATCTCCACCATTCCCTATTGTCTTCTACCCAGCCTCTTTTACTCATCTGTTACCTGCCTATCTCTCTATAAACATCTGAGGTTTTTGACCCCCAAACTATTATGTTCTCATAAGTATTGTGAGCTTCCTCAGGAATCCAAACACTGGCATATGGCAATTTGAAAGATCCCTGTTTTAGGAGCATATTGATTTGGAACTAATACCTATTAATGCTTTTATTGATTTAGATTATTCCTGTTCCTGAAGATTTAAGATACTATAGAATGGCTGGTGTGGTGGCTCACACCTATAATTCCAGCACTTTGGGAGGCTGAGGTAGGAGAATTGCTTGAGCCCAGGAGTTTGAGACCAGTTTAGGCAACATAGCAAGACCTTGTCTCTACAAAAAAAAAAAAAAAAGGAAAAAAAAAAACTTAGCTAGGCGTTGTGGTGCATGCCTGTAGTCTCAGCTACTCAGGAGGCTGAGGCGGGATGATCACTTGAGCCCAGGAGTTGGAGACTGCAGTGAGCCATGATTGTGCCACTGCACTCCAACCTGGGCAACAGTGAGACCTCAGCTCGAAAAAAAAAAAAGATAAAAAATACTACAGAAGAACTTAAATAGCTTCCCCAAGGAAGTCACTCCTCCCTCTATGAAGTGTTCTTTGTCCTTTTGATGTAAATGTTGGATTTGGTTGGATGGACTGATTACTTGTGGCAATGGTCACACTGCTGAAGATGGGGCAAGGAAAATGACCAAATACGTAGCTATGTTTTTCCTTCTAATCTAGCAAAACTCCGCTCATACTGCGTAACAAGCTGGTCGATACTCAGTGAGTATTTAATTATGAATTTCCCATCACACCCACATTGGGACAGAACTGTTGTGAGTGGCAAATGGTGCCCAGTGAGTTTAAACAGCTTGTGGCTGTTAATACACGTGTTTTTATAGGGCCTTACAGCTTACAGAATTTGGTCTTCAAATTCCAACTCCGCTGTTTAATAACTGTGATTTAGGAAGACACTTAGATAGTCTATGCCTCCATTTTCCCATCTGAAAAATGATAGTAATGCCTACCTTTTCTAGGGGTAGATAAAAAATACAGTGTAAATGAAGTAATAACATACAGGAACAAGTAGAGCCCAGTGCTTTGTGTTTTGTGAGAGTGCAAAGAGTAGTTCCTGGTGAGGCCTCTCTAAGGCTTTCAAGAAAGGGATAATTTTCCCCATTTTACTGAAAGGAGAAATTGCTCTGAGGCTCAGAGAAATTAAGTAAATACCTTGCCCAAAGGTGGCCACAGAGCCCTGAGAAACCCATAGTTCCCTAGGCTTTATTTGGTATCCTTAATTCCTCTGTTCACCATTGAAATCTCTTCTAATGGCTCCACCCATGATGACTCTTTTGAAATGGGTTGACTCTTCCTACTTGTGTAGCTGTCATGGATGAGAAGGCATCCCACATGGGTGTGAACATGGTACAGTTACATGGAGATGGATAGAGGGCAGAATCTGTCCAGAATCTCCTCTCTCTCCTCCTTTCCCCTGAAGAGGAAAAGGGTGTGCACCCTGGGTTTCCACTCATGAACTGCTAGTGCTGACCTTTCGTGAGAGATTTGAGATGAGTCAACTTGGAATTAAAGCCTTCCTCAGCCCCATTGTGTTTCTCTACGGGGTTGTACAGAAGAAACCCTAACCCCAAGCAAAGGCCTTGAAGGGTTGACTTTTGGATGGTGTGTTTCTTCTGACTTAATCTTTTCTTTCTCATGCCTTGCATAACCAGTCTTGTGGAACTCCTTTGAGAACAATTTGCTGGAGTTTGGTTCTGCATTTCAGGATTTACTAGTTGCTTCCTTTATGAATGACTAGGAAGTGCTCTATGTTTATGATCATACAACAGTTTAATTGTAGCCCTTGGGGAGGGAGTGGGGCAGTATATTCCTGATATATTGATATATAGATAGAACTATATCTATATATCAATATGTGACCATTTTTTAACCAATAAAAATGACAATTTTATCCAGTTCAACAGAATACTTGACGAGTATGTAAATAATGGCAGAGATGAGCGTTACATGACAAGTTAAAAATTGTCACTATTTCTTCACAGGTGCATTAGGTGACTTATAGCCTTGGAAAACTCCAAGGGTGCTCTGTAACAGAGACCTTCCTTGTCTAGTTTGTTCCCTTTCAGTGACCTCTGACCATGCTCTGATGTTCTGGCTGTGGCAGTAAGCAGAGCCAAAAATTATTATAGCTATTCATAATATTCTTAATGATTTTTAATCTCATAGTTTGTAAGTGGTTGGCATGTAGCTCTTGGCCCTGATCACAGATTTTAGAATTTGAAACTATGGCCAGATCATTTCTTGGTGCGAAATATTTTGTATATGACTTGCAAAATTCCCCAAATGATACATGGATGATCACCAGTGGTCTATAATTCAGGCACCTTTAGCTGTACCTACAAACAGCTTTTGAAATAAAAAGAGAGATGGAGGTAAGGCTTGTGGAAGTTCCTAGTACTGTACCTGGCATATAACAGTCACCTGCTCATTATTAGTAGAATTTGGAATTGGAGTAGAAACAGCATGGTCATTTCAGATTAGATTTCTCACAAGCATCGACACCTATAGGCTGATATATAGAGGCAGAGAAAAACGGAGCTGTGGCCTCCATTCCAGCCGTCATCAAACTGAGCAAGCAAAGTCTTACAGGATTCTGAACTGATATTAAAGCATGGCTGGGTGAGGTGGCTCGTGCCTGTAATCCTAGCACTTTGGGAGGCCAAGGCAGGAAGATTGCTTGAGCTCAGGAGTTCCATACCAACCTAGGCAACATAGCGAGACCTTGCCTCTACAAAGAAAAAAAAAAAAAATTAGCTGAGTATGTTGCTGTGTGCCTGCAGTCCCAGCTATTTGGGAAGGGGAAGTGGAATGATTGCCTGAGCTAAGGAGGCAGAGGCTGTGGTGAGCCATGAATGTGCCACTGTACTCCAGCCTGGGCAACAGAGTGAGATCCCAACTAAGGAAAAAAAAAAAAGATATTAAAGCATTCAGAGATATTTGCCTGGCTTTGTTTCTTGCCTATGAATGCTTCCAAGTCAGGTCTTATACTGAAGCCCAAACTTAATTGCAGGGTTGGAATCTATGAACTGACTATTCATAAAAACCCAGAAGAACCATAAGCTACACACAAGGCTGAATTGCAAACGGGGGGGGGGCAACTTCTGCTCTTGGGCCTCTCTCTAGAGATTATCCCATCACCATATTCCTTCATATGCATTTGTTTTGTGGGTAGAATGAAACATGCTAGTCGTTCTTCCAAAACTGAGAGTTCATGCACTGTGGAGACATATCTACTCGTAAATATTAAGGATCTGCTGTCTTTCTTAATTTTGCATTTCCCTCCTGCTGCCTCTTGGAGATTCTGCAGTTTCAGCATGCAAACTTGGCAAAGATAACCAAATGTCTCGAGACCTTTTCAAAAAAGCATATGAATAAGTGTCAGGCTTTGGGTAGGCGAGTTGATGCGTATAAGTTCGCCCTTCGCCCATTTGTGACTACAGGTCCAGGGCGGTGATGATTTACTTACAGTCGGCTCTTGCCCAGGAGGCTGGCTGCTCCTTGAGGGAAGGACCACACTGTCATGTCTGCCTGTTGAACAGGACTGGGAAGGGAATAGATGCTCAAGCAGTATTCTTCAAGGAATGAATGAGGCTGTCAGGTCCCGAGTCATGAGCCACTGGGTGAGAGTCTCCAGGGAGTGTTTGCAATCCCATCCTTCTTCATTGGTTCAGGAGGCAGCCGTGCATCTGGGGAACTGGAATTCAAAGCTTTCTTAAGTTGTGAGTTCAATTTTGTTTCCTTGGTGGGTAAAGCCAAAGTTTTCTGGAAAAAACAAAACAAACAAAAACTATTTTATTTTTTATTTTCATTATTTTTGTGTTTTTGACTTTAAAAATAGATTTGATACACACACACACACACACACGCACACACACTGTGTAATGATTACTGCAATCAAAGTTATTAACACATCCATCACTACCTATGCTGCACTTTAGATCCCCACAACCTGTTCATCTTATAACTGGAAGTTTATACCCTTTGGCCACTATCTCACTCCTTCTGCCCTACAGCCCCTGGTAACCACTGTTCTACTCTCTGCTTCTATGGATTTGACTTTTTACAATTCCTCTTAGAAGTGGGATCATGCAGCATTTGCTTTTCCATTCCTTGCTTATTTCACCTAGCATAATGTCCTCCAAGTTCATCCATGTTGTTGCAAGTGGCAGGATTTCCTTCTTTAATTGTGGCTGAATCATATTCCATTGTGTGTGTATACCACATTTTCTTTATCCACTTGTCCATCAATGGACAGTTACTTAGGTTATTTTCATATCTTGACTATTTTGAATGGTGCAGCAGTGAACAGGAGGGTACAGATATCTCTTTAATATACTAACTTCACTTATTTTAGATATATACCCAGAAGTGGGATTGCTGGATCTTCTGGTAGTTCTGTTTTGTTTTGTTTTTTTGAGTTGAAGTCTTACTCTGTCACTCAAGCTGGAGTGCAGTGGCACGCTCATGGCCACCGCAGCCTTGACCAGCGGGAGTCAGGTGATCCTTCTGCCTCAGCCTTCTAAGTAGCTGGAACTACAGGCATGCGCCACTATACCCAGCTAATTTTTTGATTTGTTGTAGAAACGAGGTCTCACCAAGTTGCCCAGGCTGGTCTTGAACCCCTGGGCTCAGGCAATCCTCTTGCCTCGGCCTCCCAAAGTGCTGGGATTACAGGCTTGAGCCACTGCACCTGGTTTGGTAGTTCTGTTTTTAATATTTTGACAATCTTTATACTGTGTTCCATAAGGACTGTACACTCTCCTTAACCAAAGTACCTTTTCATCTCAGGCCTTCTCAAGAAACTCAATAGAGGAGACTTTGATTAGAAAGTTTTTTGGATAGATAGTGCTGATTCTGGCAGGGTCAGAATGAATTCTAGTGACAAAGCACCTATTTGTAGAAAGGCTACTAGTGTCGTATAATTTAACAAGTCTCCAGGTGTCTCACGCTTCAAAATGATCCTTCACTTACAGGAAATACCACTGATGTATAAAATTCTGCCATCATGAAATTGTATGAAGAATGAGCCTTTTAAAATCTCTGAAGTTCCAGACCATTGGCATATAGCCACCCATCTAATCCTCTCAGTAATGCTGTGAGATAGATATCAACATTTCTTTGTCACAGGTGATGCATCTGAAGCTTGAAGCAGTTAATAATTTTCTCAAGGTCTTGTGGGTACTGTGTCAGAGAGCCAGGATCCAGGTGTGGAGGAGTCCAAAGTCCATACTCTTTCAACAGATATGGTCACCTAGTAATTGTGGTCAAGCGGTAATGTGGGAAGCCAATGGCCGTCCCCTCTGTCTCAATGTGAGTTAGTTTATCAGCATCTTTTCAAGAGAGGGACTGCTGAGAGGCAGGTTTGACATCAGGTGATTAGAGGGGGGACCCAGGTTCCTAGAAAGCTGGGCTGAAGAGGAAGTCCTGGAGGAAGAAAGAAAGGCAGATAAGCGTGTCCAAATCTCTGTTTTGCCAGAAGCCAACCCAAGACACAGTGCTGAACGTCATATCCTTAGAACTATTGCCTAGGAACATGCACATCAAAAATTACAGCACAGAAACAAAAACTCCCAGCTGCTGGGCACTTATTAAACATCACACATATATCCTCTTGCCTAACAATCACCACCGCCCTGTGCGGTAGGTGCTATCATGCCCATTTTACAGATCAAGTCACTGGGGTAACTTGCTGAAGGCCATAATTTAGCAAATGGCAGAAGCAAGATTTGAACCCAGGCTTGTCTGAACTCAGAGCCTGTGTTATGTCCTCTAAATATCACTCCTTATCCCTCATAGCTCTCCTCTTGTGTTTGCGTCCAGCTTTTAACTTGGAGTCCTTGACTTAGAGCAGTGATCCCTTTTGGAAGTGAGAGGACGTCAGGAGTATGACTCTGAAATGGCAGTCAGAGGAGTGTGCTCCAGAATGGAGTACCGAGTGAATACACACAAAAGTAGTCTTGGATTTTTCTGGTGGGGCTGGTCACCAGTGAAGCCTGTCTCCTCATCATGGCTGCCATCACCGTAAGGGCTTAGGATGGGAGCCTTCAGAGCAAAGACAGACTTCGAGAATTTTAGCTCCAACTCCCCTCCCAGGTTTCTCTCTTTGCTTCTTTTCTTTTTTTTCTTTTCTCTTCTCTCCTCTTCTCCCTCTCCTCATCTCTTTTTGAGTTGGAGTCTCACTTTGTTGCCCAGGCTGGAGTGCTGTGGCATGCTCCCAGCCATCGCAGCCTTGACCTGCTGGGCTCAGATGATCCTTCCACCTCAGCCTTCCAAGTTGTTGGAACCACAAGGCACGCACCACAATGCCCAGTTAATTTTTTGATATATTGTAGAAACAAGGTCTTGCCAAGTTGCCCAGGCTGGTCTCAAACCAGTGGTCTCAGGCAATCCTCTCGCCTCCTCCTCCCAAAGGGATTACAGGTATGAGCCACTGTGCCCGGCTTCTCTCTTTGTTTCAAGGGAAACATGGAAAAGTCAAAAAATAATAGGAAAACAAAATATTCCAGGCAGTTGGAAACAAAGTAGAAAAAGATAGTCATTGGAGGACACGGAGAGACTCGTTTTCCATTTTTTCTCGAGAGATAATTGTTTGTATCCATATGGACTTGCCCATTTGCTGTAAGCAGATAGGCTGTTAGAAAGATTTTTATAAAAGGAGTTATTGACAACCTCATGGAAAGCTGAAGTTATAAATATTATAAACGATATGGTGGATAGCATTGCCAAATTAAAGGAAGGAGCTGGGCAGGGCAATAAGGCAGAAACAGAAGCAGTTGACGTGGGAACTCTTAGACCACACCTCTTAAGCCCCTGGTCCCCTAAAAGCTTTGGTGCTTGAATGGCCAAAGCTGGGGCAGAAGGCATGGAGCTCCTTGTACAACTGGACGAAGCTGGCTCTATGTCTCAGTCAAGCAGGAGCAGCTCGTGTGGCCGACGGAAGGCTCTGATATGCCCAAATATTTCCCTGCCACCGTGCACGTCCCGCATTTCTGGCTCGTTATGACACTGTGAGTTCTGCCCTTCAAGGGGTTGTGCATCTCAGGGACCACCCTGTGCTCTGTGAGCCACACACTTGGATGAGGATGCTCGCCCCAACTCAGACATAGGTGGACAGGAAAAAGAAGCCAGGCAAATCATGCATAAGGGCGTGGCCTCTAGAAATGTAAAGGAAGGAGACAGACTACGTGGGAAGACAGACCTTTTGGGGGGCATTTTCCCAAAGTGAATTTTGCCTTTTGGCTTGATTTCACATATATTTTTTTCTGCTTCTTTTTTAATTTTTATCTTTGAAAAGGGGCAGAGGCTCTTTCCCCACCTTGGGGAATCTTCTCTCTCTCTCTCTCTCTCTATTCTACTTTTAAATAAATGATACTTTCTAATCTAGGGAAAAAAAAGAAAGAAAAGGGGCAGAGGAAGGGGTATTAGAAGAGCATGGAGGTCTCTTAGATATGGGACAGATATCTCTAATAATTGTGACCAAAGATGTTGACATCTGCTTCCCATCCCTCTCCTTCTCTGCGTCCAGCCTGGTAGTCACAGGAGCCCACCTTGAGGTCACTGTTTGAGCCATCCTAACATGAGCTAGCCCATTCTCAAACTCTCAGACGGGCAGGGCTTGGCCGTGCTGCGGTTGCCACGGTCATGGGCAGGTTAAGGTACAGACAGGACTTCCTGTAAAATGGAAAGACCCCGCCTTCTCTCCTCCCCAAGTCAGCTCCTTCCTGTGGCAGGCGTGGCCTTGTGTGACCACCTGGTGCCCTGGCTCTGGTGCCTTCTCGTTGCCCTTCTCCCCTGCCCACTGTGCTGCCACCATTTTGACTTTCTTTGGGTTCCCAGAAAGTGGTGTATGGCGTCTTGTGTGGAGGGTTTCGGCGTTAGGTTCCCTGGGCTTGGTAAGTTCTTCTTCACTCCTGATCTCTGGCCAATGCCTGAGGTCTCACACAAATTTTCCTTTATTCCTTCAGTCAGTGAATATTCTTGAGCACCTACTGTGCACCGTACCCTATTCTAGGCACATGGGGCCACATCAGTGAACAAGATAGAAAAAAAAAAGCCCTACCCATGGACCTATGTGCTGTCTCTTCCTTAAGAAATACTTTCCTGAACCTCCCACCCCCATGCCTAAGGCTAGATTCGGCCTTCCTTCCTGGACCCTCTTTCCCCACACTTTTCTCCTTCAAAGTAATCATGGCAGCTTGGCATCATGTACTTTCTTGTGCATCATTTATTTAGTGCCAGTTCCCTCCACATTAGTGGAATCTGCAAGGTCTAGGATTGTGTCTGTTTTATTCACCACTGTATACCCAGCACCAGCACATTCCCTGACACCCAGTAGGTGCTGAGTAAAGATGGGTGAATGAATAGGTAAATAAATGCATGATGATTTTTTTTTTTGAGTCAAGGTCTCACTCTGTCGCGCAAGCTGGAGTGCAGTGGCACAGTCATGGCTCACACACAGCCTCGACTTTCTGAACTCAAACTGATCCGTCTGCCTCAGCCTCCCAAGTATCTGTGACTACAGGTGCATGCCACCATGCCCAGCTTATTTTTTGTTTTTTGTTTTTGTTTGTAGAGACGAGATCTTACTATGTTGCTCAGGCTGGTCTCGAGCTCCTGGGCTCAAGCATCCTCCCACCCCAGCCTCCCAAAGTGCTGAGATTATATGCATGAGCCACCACCCGCAACTGACAATTATTTTTGATGTCAAGTAGCAATGTCAGGTGTGAGGGTCGCACACACTTCCGGATGGAAGTTGTTTGAGCTAACATATGAGTTTCATGACGAAGCTACGGTGTGCTTTCAGCGTCGCCAGAACCTGCAAGTTCTCACTTAACCTGGGCTTGATGCATTTCATGGCTTACAAAAATGACTGTGGCTGTGCCTACTTCAATGCAGTACCCGTTTGCCTCTCTTCCCGGACTGGAGAACTCCAAGAGGCCTGGTGAGAAAGTGTTAACTCTAGACGCTAGCGCTCCGTTTACTTGGTATGCTCAGAATAGCATCTTTCCTGGGCTGTGGTAGCGCCCACAGAGATGGTCTTCGTTTGCATTAATCATTTTAATGCGCTCTGCACTCAGCTACACTGGTATTCAGAGAAAAATGCTGCCATGACAACTGCCACAACAGATGGTATTTGATCAGTCTCTAAGCTACAAGGAGATGTACGCAGTGCTTCCGAGGTTTGCATATTTTACACGATCAGGTAACCCAGTCCAGCCTTAATCACGATTGAAATGTGAAGTTTCCCATTTGCTTCCCGTCTCCCATTCTCTCTCCAGTTGTTTGGCACTTGTTTTGATTTTCTAGTTCTCTGGCTATCCTGGGTGGAGCTGTATTTCTGGATACAGGAGACAAAGGCTGTAACATAAACAGCCCTTGGCAGTTGCCCTGAACATATGAAGTTCAGAGACTGTTGAGGAACTGTACACTCCGTGGAGGGCTCAATTGCCGCCTCCCTCTTGGATGTTCATGGACTGTACAAGGTAGGGGGCCACATTTGGCCCCCAGCAAAGGGAATTCTGGGGAAGTCCAGTCTTGATCTGCCCTCTTTCTCCATTCAGCACCTCTCTGCTCCTGGGGTCTCCAAGCCACGTGGTGGTCCCTCTTTTGGGCTTCTCACCCCAGCTAATCCTGCAAACTCCAGCAACTCGATCTTAGAACTCTTGAACCCATTTCTATGGCAATAACTACAGTAGTTTTTCACCCAGCCCTGTCCCTCTCCTCGCCGCAGAGACCCTGGAATGTCAGACTTCGCACAGATTTTTCAGCTAGTTTTGGAAAGTAGTTTATATTGGTCACTACATGTTAATGAACAGCTTTGGTCATATTTACATGCTTTGCCATTTAAGCGTCTTTTCCGTTGCTCTGCCTTCCAACTTTAATCGGATCCTCATCTCATGCTGTGTGTCTGGATCACACATGAGCCACGAGCCTCACTAAAGATGGGTACGAGGACACGCTTGTACTCATTAGAGCACAAGATCCTGGGTGCTGCTGCTGGGGCCGGTCCCCTCTCAGGACGGGGTAGGAGTTGGCAGTTTCAACAGTACACGAGGATGGATTGTGTTTACCTGTACAATATTTAGAAGAAAAGCTTAAGGTGAATTTTAATCACAAGAGGGCCTGGATCAAAGAAACAGTCTCCCCTTCTGATCTCCTTCCAGATGGAGCCAGGAGGTTTGGAATCCACATCTGACCCCAGCCTGCTTCCCAGCCCCGCTCTCCTCCTGGGGTGCAGATGAAAGAGCGTGGGTCTCGGCCGCCTTGTCAGGAGTGATTTTTAACCTTAATGGAACATTATTAAAGAGTGGATTTGAGACTTGAGGAATGTTTTTTGAACTCCTTCTGTGAACAGAAAACTCATAGTAGAGGGGAGAAATTCAAGGCACTTGATGGGCTCATGAATGATCTTTTAAATAATGACCAAGTTCTTAGTTTTAACGCATTCTGAAAGTACAATCTAGCCATCTCAATATCGCTGCCCATATTTCATCTCTTTAGAATAAAATGTTCCTGGTACCCTCAGGATTCCTCTTTTCACCCTAATCAAGGAAGATCCTAATGCTTCCTTGTTTATGTGCTCTGATTCTTCCTGAGATGAACAGGAATGGGGGGGGTATTGATGGCTCTGTAGACTCCAAGAGAAGGGTTAAGTAAATGCAGCCTCCTATCACAGACAGGAGGACCACCTAGGTCTCCTCCAACCAAGCTATTGACATTGACCTATGTAATCTTGGTCAAAAATCAGACTTCCTTACCTCACTTTCTCCATCACATAATATTTGCTAAGACCAACACCATTAAAAGACTCATGCCCAGTGCCAGCACATCTGTACCATGATGTTGATTGAATGAATGCTTGAAAGAATCATATAACTCAGGGCTTCTCAACCTTAGCACTGTTGACACTTTGGATAATTCCTTGCTGTGAGGGGCTATCCTGTACGTTGTAGAATGTTTCGCCTCTACTCACTAGATCACTAGATATTAGTAGCACCCCCCCCCCCCACTTTGTGTCAGCCCAAAGTGTTACCAGATGTTGATAAATTGTTCTTTTACTTCCACCCTTCCTCCCTAACCAATGGAGAATTACTGAACAAAATGATGAAATCCTATGAAAAAAATGGCAGGACTTTAAAAAGTTAACAAAGGAGAAAGAAGTATTCTGGTAACTTCTTTATAATTACTCATTTTTAATAGAATTTGACGTTCAAAGAAAGCCCAACAGATGGCTGAATTGAAATGGATCAAGGATAGCCTTGCAAAAGACACTATCGTGTACTTTAAATGATGTTGTGTGCATTGAATGCTCCATAAATATGACAAGTAAATGTGCTTTGCGCTCCTTCCTATAGAAGTTCAGTGTTGTAGCTGAGCAACGCTTTCTTGAATGTGTTGGGGGCATCTTTTCTTCAGACACTGTACTATTGCTGAAGAAGCTTAACTGACCTCACCAGCCTGCCTCCATGACCCTTCCCAGGATAAAAAACAAGTATATTGTTTTCGGTTTTGCAAAACAGAGATTCAAGGCAAGTCAGCTTTTTTTCCGCTCATTTTCCATAGGGACATAATTGCCAAAACCCTCCTATTAGCCACACACAAGATATTATGTGAACGAAATAGGACAGGATTATAGGAGAAGACATGAGGAACTGTATAATTTTATCATGTTTTAAATGCCAGTGTCTCTTTTTGGGGGCAACAAATACTTTTGAGTGGTTTTGGGGTATTACTACTATATACAACAGTAGAAATAAGGGCTGATAGCATGTTCTCTCCAAAGCAAGTTTTCAGAGTATGGTAAAACAGCATTTAGAGGTGTGACTTTTACTACTCTTACACATGGGAGCAGATTGCTGCCCACACTGGGTACTGCCAACCATTCTCTTCTTTTCTTCCCCTTCCCTTCTCCTTCTTAGATGATAGCCCTTGGTTGTCACTCATCATCCCTGGCTGGACAGAGGAAAGGAGAGATGAAGAGAAGTCTTCCTTTTCCTTTGCCTGTAGAAGGAATGGTTCTCTGCATTGGTGGCAGGCATCACCCATAGCATCAACATTTATTCACTTTGTAGGAAATTGCATTCTGGCCCTTTTTTTTTTTGAGTTGGAGTCTCACTCTGTCACCCAGACTGGAGTACAGTGGCCGCTCCCGGCCATCGCAGTCTCGACCTGCTGGCTCCAGCGATCCTTCCACCTCAGCCTTCCGAGTAGCTGGAACTACAGGCGCGCACTACCACACCCGGCTAATTTTTTTATTTATTGTAGAGATGAGGTCTCACCAAGTTGCCCAGGCGGGTCTCGAACCCGCGGGCTCAGGCAATCCACTCACCTCAGCCTCCCAAGGCACGAGATTACAGGCTGAGCTACCGAGCCTGGCTTCTGGCTCTTTTTTAAGGGATGAGAGAATGTCTCCAAGATGCAGACCCTTAAGGTGGGTTGGAGGTTGAGAGGGATGTAGGAACCTGTGCTAAAAATGAAAGGATGGAGTCACTTCAAGCTCAAGGTTGAGTAGATTCTAGAACATGGGTGTGGTTCTATTCAGGTGTCTCGTGGCTTAATTTAAAGCATTTGGGAGATGAGAAGACTAGCATCAGAGGAGGAAAAGGCTGAACATCAGGGGGAGAATGGACATGAACTTCAGAAAGACTGTCTTGAAGACTCAAAGAACTCTTAATATATAGATTGTTCGTGCTTTCTATGACTGTGAAGGAGCTTCAGGAAATTGCTTGGGATGGGGACAGAGAATGGTCACCCATTACTGTGAAAGACAATCATTTCTTAGTTCAGGATAAACTCTATGGGTTAAATACTAGTTTGAGTTCATAAGAATGTTGATGGACCCTGGAAGTCATGCGAAGTGGGATGGAGTGAGTGGGGTCCCCATTGTGAAGTACAAATTGTGCGAAATTCAAAGATCCTCATGCCAAGTCAAAAGCAATTGCTTTTACTTGTGGTCACCATTGACATTAATCAAACCAGAACATTTTCCTTTAAACCAAAAATAATTAGCTCTGACAACTGAAGTCAAATTAGACCCTTGGGAATGACCTGACGGTTTGTTCGCGAGGGCTGGACATTGACTTGTCCTTGGCTGTGAGATCAGCCCTGGCTAAACTGGGAGGCCTCTCACACTTTAGCTAGCTGGCAGATCCCTTTTTGCTACAGAGAGCGCAAAGGACAGAGGGGTTGGGGAGGTCACAGCCCTCCCTGGTCATCTGCAATGCCTGCCCCTCTGATAATTTCATGGATAAACAAAATTCCTGTTAAAACTCCCTTTCACTGTGTGTACATCTGACTGCCTGCCTCTCTGGTGGCTGGAAATTTCTCGCAGCTGCTGGGAGATGGGTGGGTCCACTAACCTCATCCCCACCTCCGTTTTTCTGGCCACTGCTCAAGATTTCAGGATTGCGCTGGTGACAGAGATCAGATGAGAGCTCCAATTCCACCCTGGTTATTTTTGGCGACTGTGAACAATCCAAGGCTTGACTTTTGGCACTGTGTAGTTGGGATATTAGGTAACCTTTTCCTGTGCAAGTAGGGACAGAGGGCTGTCCCAACCTGTGTCCATCCAACCATTGGCCGACTTTATAGCATTCTCTTTGCCTTTTGTTTCTAACAAGAGATGACTTTGGAAGAGGCTGGATATTATTAAGTGTATATTGTTTTTTTTCCCCTCTAGATTGAAAACATAGATGCCTGCTTGAATTTCCTGGCAGCTAAGGGGATAAACATCCAGGGGCTGTCTGCAGAAGGTGAGTCAGAGCGCTTGTCATGAAGCTACCTTTCAGCATAAGAAATACTCACCTGTTACTTATGGGTCATATTAGTACCAGGAAGACAGGGGATGCTGGTGGTCTCTTCTGGTTTGACTTTCCTTAGGGCAGCTGAATGCTTGCTTCGACTTGAGGATGCCAACTTTATGACACCCCAAAGAATTGCTCCAAGAATGCAGTTTCAGCCAGACCAGCCGTGTCTGCAAGACCCGCTGTGATTTGAGAAGGCCTCACTTAAACAATGCTGACTTGATTCACCTGGGTGGAGATTCAGCTAATCATCAAGTCAGACCTTATCCGTGGGAGGGAGGACACTTAGCCACAGAACATACTGAAAATGAGCATCTCCCAGGGAAAGTCGCTTAATCCTTATCTCTTATTAGATGAAGCAGCCCTAAACAAACAAACAAAAAAGCTTGTGATTTATTCATGCAGTGCTACATTTTTACTTCCTGATTAGTTTTTAATTAACTTAAATTTGGTGACCAATGAGCACGTTAGCGTTTGCCCCTGTTTTGCAGTTAAGTTAGGGATTGGTCTGGAGTCGGCTAGTCCGAGTTCCCAGCCTCCTGAGGCAACAGCTCAGCCTGGAAACTTTTACACTCCCTCCTGTTTGTAAACACAAGCAGCTGCCAGCCCAGGGCTGCCATAGGCCCAGGCCTCCTCCCAAGCACTTTGGCTGCACCTGCCTCCAGTTTTTCCTGAACAGGTAAAGCAGTTTGGGCTTCAAGTGACACCACCCTTCCCTAGTAAGGCTGCTTCTTGAAAGGACACCTGTTAGCATGGACCCCGGTGGTGATCAGGGTAGGGCAGAGGGGTGCACTGAGGAAGTCAGTGGCCACATGGAGCAGGTAAGTTTGTAGATATGATGGATTCCACTTGGGACCTGTTCCTTGTCTTGGTGAAAGCTTAGGTTTCCTGGCTGTTTCTGAGCTGTAGTTTCTTCCGGGATTCAGGGTGGGTGGTATAAAGGACCTCGTGGGTATGACGTGTCTCAGAGTGGGACTGCTAGAACTCCCAGTTGGGAACTCTAATGTGCTGGGCCTGTCCCTGGCCGGGCGTGGTCATACTGCTTCCAGATGTCTCAGAAGCAGCTGTAGTGCGGTCAGCCCTGATCCCAGAGGATTCCCCTCCACTGGGTGTGGGCCCTCATCCATGGGAATGAGAGCAGGGCTGACTGACATGTGGAGTACACATGGGGTGTGGGGGGTTGGTGGTGGTGGGAAGATGCAAATTTCCAGGCCCATGAGGACATGATTTCCTCCTGGTAGAGAGTTCTTATGCTGGTCAGCAGGTGGCAGGACATGCCCCTCTTGGTTCCTGGGAGTGATTTGGCCCCAGGGACAGGCCTGTGTCCCCCCAGCACCAGCAGGGATGGTAACAGAGGTGTGCTCAGCAGAAAACCTCTTGGGACACAGGTTCTGTGGGTCTGATTCTTCCTACCTGGCCTGGAGTGACCCCTGACCACTCTGCCACCCATACCCTTTGTCCTGCCTCATTTGTTCCCCCAAATGCCTGCTCTCTCTGTACCCTAAGGCATAGAGATTCTATGCAATAAGTATTTGTTGAATGAATAAATACCAATTGTGCTTTTCAGGACGTTATCTGTAGCGGCTCCAGTTCTCACAACCAGAGCTGGAGTTTTGAACAGCCTCTGTTGATAGATGAGGGAACTTTGCCTTAAAGAAGCTGAGTGGCATGCAGTCAGAGGCTGGCAGAGCCAGGATTTGCTCCCAGGTCTGTGTGATTTCTGAGCCCATGTTCATGGTGTCCTCTGGGACCGCAGAGGGGTGATGTCGAGGCATGCCACACAAAGGTGGAAGGAGTCAGACTTAGAACTCTGTTCTCCAGAACGTTGTTTCAGAGGATGTTGTGGCCCATGGAGGCACGTCTTGCAGGGGACACTCAACCCTCAGCCCTGTTGGTGCTGGGAGGACCCCTGTGAGTCTGAGCGTGAAGAGCATGTGATGACCGGTGTACCACCTTGTCCAGTTACTGGGGTGTAACTATGCAGGGGTCATGGTATTGCAACTGATTACTGCCTCAATGGCAGATGCTGAATCCCCATCTTTCCTGCTGAGTTGAGACTCACTTAATGACATTTTGGCCAGTATCCACAACTCTTTAGTTTCATTCAGTTATTAAAACAGTTTTCTGTCCATACTTATGACTCAGTCTTGCTTAGTTTTAAACTTCAACCTCAACTCTACTCAAAACTCTGTCCCCTCTTCCCTCCAGCGAAAGTGGCTTTAGAAGATGGAAGGGCGGTAGGGCATAGTGGCTTGACTCTTTTCTCACCCCTTCCCTGGTTCTTGTGCCTGAGCCTCCGGGATTGGGCAGCATAGAAGAGGCAGAGTTCTGCTGCTGGTAAGGCTGCTGACCTCCTCTACAGTGGTGTCATTGCCTTTGTCCCGAGCAGTGGGTGGTCTCAGCGTGCCCTAGCTACCAGGACTCACTCCTGTGCTGCTCTGGGGCACTGGTGGTCTTCTGAGAGGCCTGGCCAGCTCTTACAGTCCTACTGAAACCTGCCACAGAATCTGCGGGAATGTGTGACCTCCATTTCACACTTGCAGTGGGTGGACCCTCAGATCCTCCTGTCACCTATAGGACCCTCTCCACACAGTCTTTCTTAGCTCTTTTTCCCACTCAGGTGGCCAGGAGTACATCAGCCAAGTCTCTGCTTCTGCTATGCATGTGTCCTTTCTGGGACTAGAATGCCAGGCCTGCTTCTTCTTTTTTTTTTGAGTTGGAATCTCCCTCTGTCTCCCAGGCTGGAGTGCAGTGGCACACTCACAGCCACAACAGCCTTGACCTGCTGGGCTCAGGGGATCCTTCCACCTCAGCCTTTCAAGTAGCTGGAACTACAGGCATGTGCCACCTGGCTAATTTTTTGATTTATTGTAGCAATGAGGTCTCACCAGATTGCCCAGGCTGAGCTCAGGCATTTCCTTCGCCTCTGCCTCCCAAAGTACTGGGATTATAGGCATGAGCCATCGCGCCTGGCTGGGGCCTGCTTCTTGCCAGCCCTCCACTTAGAGTGATTCTCTCAGCATCCCTACTCCTTGGACTTCCAGGAACTCAAGGACCCCACCGCCTTGGCTCCCTGGTGAGGGGAGGGAGATATCCTGTCTCTGTGATTATCAGACATCATCTCTCCAATTGACATTCTGTCCTCCAGATCTCCTTAGATGGATTCGGTGGGGTGGGAAGCTCTGATGATGATATTGGTGGTTGATCAATACTGAACTGCTGCAGACCTGTGGGAAGGTGACTGGTCCCAGCTTCTGTCAACTCCTTGAATTTACAAAAAGCATGAGTAATAGTTGGGTGTGATGGCTCACGCCTGTAATCCTGGTGCTTTGGGAGGCCGAGACAGAAGGATTGCTTGAGGCCAGGAGTTGAGACCAACCTGGTCAACATAGCAAGACCCCCATCTCTACAAAACAA
>CAUYQG010070111.1:0-17407 GCA_963574415.1 Tarsius wallacei
GGCTCTGCAACTGACAAATTCCTTCTCTCTCTCTCTCTCTCTCTCTCGTAAGAGTCTCATTCCATAGCCCAGGCTGGAGTGCAGTGGCAGGCTTAGGGCCACCCCAGTGTTGACCTGCTGGGCTCTGGCGATCCTTCCACCTCAGCCTTCCAAGTGGCTGGAACTACAGGCGCGTGTTACCATGCCTGGCTAACTTTCGATTTATTGTAGAAACGAGGTCTCGCCAAGTTGCCCGGGCTGGTCTCAAACCCGCGGGCTCAGGCCGTCCACTCGCCTCAGCCTCCCAAAGTGCTGGGATGACAGGCTGAGCCAACGAGCCCGGCCATAAATTCCTTCTTTCTGTCTGTTACAATCTTCACAAAGGATGCAGGGCCTCTCCTCCCACACTCTGATGACAGCTGGACCCACTGCCCTCTGGTTTCATATGGATTTTCTAGTATAATTCTCATCATACCAGCTCCACTGGAAGCTTCTGGCAGGCACACGGGTGTCCCTTGAAGGGAGCCACCGTTGTATCCACCTGTCATGGGCTAAATTGTGTCCCCTCGAAATTCCTATGTTGAAGGCCTGACCACAGGACCTTAGAATGTGACTGTTTGTGGAGATGAGGCCTTTGAGGAGGTAATCAAGGTATAACGAGGTCACACAGATAGGGCCCTCGTCCAGTGTGACTGGTGTCCTCACTAGAAGAGGAGATTAGAACATGGGTGCCCACAGAGGGGTGGCATGTGAGTGCACAAGAGGGTAGTGGCTGTCTGCACACCAAGGAGTGAGGACCCAGGAGAAAACGCCCCTGCCCACATCCTGACCAGGACTTCCTTCCAGCCTCGAGGACTGGGAGTGACAGATGCTTGTGGCGCAGGTCATGGTGTCTGTGGAGCCTTGTGGCGGACCCAGGGGATGGACGTGCCACCCTGCTGCGACGGGGCGGGGAGCAGCCGGGTCTTGGCCAGCCCGGCTGCGAGCAGGGCTTGCCAAGGAGCCCTGGCCGTCTGGTCGCGGGGCTGCGCGCGCCTTACCAGGGCCTTGAGCAGCTGCCACTGGTGCTCGTCCGGGCACGGGGAGGAGCCCTGCTCCAGGGCGCACTGCTCTCGCAGCTCCTGCAGAAGGCGCTTCTTCCCCGACAGTCGCATCTGCACCAGCGTGGCCAGGGCACCTCCGCGGAGCGCCAGCCTCCGCAGTGCCGCACGCAGCAGCAGCTCGTGCCCCTGCAGGATGCACCGCGTGGACCTTCGAGGAAAGCGAGCAGAGGCTGGGGTCAGTGCCTCCTGGCTTCATGGAGCTCCTGAGAAACTCCCCAAACCGTCACGGCCCACAGGGAGCCTCCCTCAAAGCGCCCATCCACTTACACGTGGAGGCTCACCTGGGCACCGTCCCGCCATCTGCTCTTTGGTTAAACTTTTTCACTTGAGCACAGCCTGCCCAACGGTCCCAGGCACACAAACCGCTGCCCACAGTCACAGCCGCCTGGAACTCTCAAAGTGGGCACATCCAACACTGACATCTTGAGCTGTTTCCGAGTTTCTATCTCAGTGAAAACCCTCAGCCTACCAGAGAGGCCCAACACTGGGTTGTATAACCTGGGGTGTTTGCGGAGGGGTTAGCCAGAGGTCTGGTGGTCAGCCTGCCAAGGAAAGCCCTGGCAGACACTCCAGGCTCTCCGTGGGGGCCCCCGTCCTAGGAATAAGGAGCCATGCCTCACAAAGACATGACTCTGAATCAGCAAAATCCCCAGATGGGTGGAGTTCGTCTACCGCTATCTGAAATTCCTGCTAGAGGTAAGCTAAATCCTCTCTGGGGAAGGTCACATCCTTTGAAGTCTTAAGTGTTCACTGCAGTTTTTTATTTTTAGTGGTCATCATTCAATAAAAATAACCAGACATACACACAGATAAGAAGTAACCAGAAAGAAGGAGAAAAAAAGACCACAGATATCCAGAGCTATCCCACAAGATATAACCACAACATATCTGGTAACAGAATAATCAGACATGGATTTTACAATAATTATGATTAACATGCGGAAGAATTTAAACGATCAGAGGAATTTCAGCAGATAACTGGAAACTATTAAAAGAATCAAATGAAAATTCTAGAATTAAAAACACAAACGGACACTAACCACTCGTAGATGGGTTCAGTAGCCGATAAAACATAATTGAAGAGAGTGAACTGGAAGATAGCTCAGAAGAAAGTATCTAGACTGAACCACAGAGAACAAAGGCTGAAAAATACAGAATAACATGTAAGAGACATATGGGTAAGGCTAAAAAAAAAGTCTCATAAATAGTGTAACTGGAGCCCCAGAAAGAGAGAAGGGAGAGAGTGGGCCGAGAAAGATTTAAAGAGGAAATGGATGAGAATTTTCATAAACTAATATGAAAACCTCAATATGTCAGTATAAAGATTTACATTAAACATAAATGGGTTAAACATTAATACAATGAAAAGACACAGGTTTTCAGGCAGGACAAATCCTCAGATCACCCTCTGTCGTCCTCAGCATGGCTCACCAGGTCTCCCCGGTCCATCCCTATTTAGGTTTCCATCCTCTTCTTCTGATACCTACCCCGTATTATCTAATACTTTGGCTATGTGCCTGCTTCTTGATGGCTTACACAAATTAGGCTCCTGGACAAGGCTGGACAACTAAAAACACTTGACCTGGCTAAATTTATTTATATCATAATATTTTCTCTCACGTGAAAGAAGGAAAAAGAAATATTTCCAGCAATCAAAAAGACCATAGTACACTAATAGCTATAGCAAAAAAGCGTAAAAAATGAGAACATTGGTTAATAAACGGGAAGTGACAATAAATGGGGAGGGACTGCAAATGGGCACAAGGGGTCTTTTTGGGGTGAGGGGAACGTTCTAAGTTTGGATTGTGGCGATGGGTACAGAACTCTATAAACTCAATGAATTGTACTCTCAAGTGTCTATAGAGTACACTTCAAAAAAGGCTGTTCAGATAAGCCCCCTGTGAAGGGCAACTCTGTGAAGGAGGTATCATTAGCCCCCATTTTTTCGATGAGGAAATATCTAGGCTAAGAAATGTCAAGTCGTTTACATTCAAGGGTAGGCAGGGAGACAGCGAGCCCACCTCGCAGCCGAAGGCACCGAGGCTAGCACGGAATGTCACGGAAGACACAAAGCCCCGTACTCACTCTTCAGTGAGGCCGCCGAGTCTGCCTAGGACTCCATGGATGGTGCTCTCGTGGTCTTCCCGCAGGTGTGTCTGCAGCACCGTGGACAGAGAATACTCCTCCAGCCACACCTGAATCCCAGGACAGAGGGACAGAGCAGGAACCTGGTTATTCATTTCAATAATCTTTCTTGATTGGATTGTGCCTTTTGTTTCTTGTTTTAGAAAAAAAGAAAAGGAAAAGTCCTTTTTCGAATGTTCATTCACTGTTGATGGTATTGTAAACTAGTTCATCCTCTATGGGAAACATAATGGAGGTTTCTCAAAGAACTGAAAACTAAATTACCCAACAATTCCACTACTAGAAATCCACCCAATGGAAAATAAATCAACATTTTAAAAAAATCTATACTTGTATGTTCGTTGCAGCACTATTCACAATAGTAAAATCATGGAACTAACCTAAGTGCCCACTGACAATTGACTGGATAAAGAACCCACACACACACACACACACACACACACACACACACACACACACACCATGGAATACTACCTAGCCATCAAAAAGAGTGAAATCTTGTCCTTTGCAGCAACATGCATGGAGCTAGAGATCACTATCCTCAATGAACTGACTCGTAAACAGAAAACCAAATGCCATATGTCTCACTTATACATGTAGCTAAATGGCCACAGAGATGGAAATAATAGACACTGGGGACACCCATAGGAGGGGAGGGGGGCTAGGAATCAGAAACTACTTATGGGGTGCAACGTTCACGATCTGGGACCACCTGAAACCCAATCTCCACCACTAGACAATATGTCCATGCAGCTAACACGGACGTATACCCACCAACTCTCAAATAAAAATGGAAAAAATCTTTTTCTCCCCAGATGTCGTTAAAATTTTCTCCTGCGTTGTCTTCTAAAATATTTTTCCTATTTTCCTTAAAGCATCTCAAGCTTATTTTCTGTGGAGGGAGGAGGGGTTCTAATTTTCTCTGGATAAGTGGACAACATTGCCCCAGCACTGTTTACTCAATAACTTATTTTTTTCGGGCTTTCCTGTGATGCCACCTTGCCTTATGGAATTAACACGTAAACACACATCTCGTGTCAGGCTCTGCATTTTGTTCTATTGGCCTGCCTGTTTATTTCGGCACCCATGCCACACGGTTTTGATTTGATTGCTAAGGTTGCGGCAATTAATCACCGTACCTGCTAGGGCGGACCCCCCCTTATTCTTCTGTTCAGTATTGTCTTAGCCATTTTTGGCGGCTTTTCCTTTCCTATGACTTTTGGGATAAGTCGGCCGAGTTTAGGAAAGAAATGTTTGGGAATTTTCTTGTAACTAGGTTGATCTTGTAGATTAATTCAGAGAGAATCACCATCTTCACAAAACTGACTTCCCCACACAAGAATGTGGCCTTTCTGTCGTCTTTATGCCCTCAATAGCATTTTATAAACTCCATCAAGTTCTTATCCATGTTGTTCAGCCTTACGTTTAGGTAACCCTATAACTTTTACCTGAAATGTATTGTTCTTTATGTTATCACTGGACACTACTGGTATAAAGAAAATCTCCTTGTTTGGGTTGATTTTGCATCTGGCAACCTTGCAGTGCCGTCTTAATAGTTGCGACCGTTTGTCTGTAGATTCCTTTGGCTTTTAAATAGAGGCATTCACATTATCCACAACGGTGATTCGCAAAAATTCTCCGTAGGCACATCCGTGCGTCCTCACTGACTGTGCTGCGCAAGTCCTGTTTTCACGGCCTGACTTGCATGAGGCGGGGAGTTAAAACCTTCCGTCACGACTTCAGTGTGCTCATTTTCCTTCCAATTCTGTCAGGTTTTGCTTTATGTATTTTGAGACCAAAACGCGGTCTCTTTCCAAGGAACTATTCCTTTCACTTTGTGTAATGACCCTTTTTATCCCCAAAGAATGCTTTCTACTAACATACAGTTTGTCAGACCTGAGTATCACCCACCAGTTTTCTTTCGGTTGATATTCGCCTGGCATATTGTGATCCTTTCTTTGACTTTCTAACCTGGTGTCCTGATGACCCAGCCGAGCTCGTGCCAAACCACACGGCTAAACCGGGAAACGTTTCTTCAGCAATCGACACGACTCTGCTGCTGCTGGTTGTGGCCAGTGGAGCACCTGCGCTCATGCCCGTTTGAGCTGGTGCTTCCTCGTTTCCGTACTCTTTGCGTGTGACCCCCTTCTTTCTGTGTTTCATTGGCGTCATCATTCCTTATTGCATACTTTCTTCTCCACCTTAGAAGTCACACGTTCTACCTGGTTGTTGTACTACTATGGTCAACACAGTCCAGAGATCACCAGGTACCTCCTGGGGTGAACAGGTTGGGCTGTCACTCGGTGCAGCAAGGGGGGACAGGCAGAAGGTCAGAGTCCTGACTCTCAGATGTGGGCTGCGGGGGGTGACCTGGGGAGGGCGCGAGGAGGCCAGGCTTGGCTCTGGGGGGGACTGTCAGGGAGCGGGGTCATGCTATGACTGGGCAGCTCAACCAGTCTTCTCTAGAGCGAAGGGCACTTCAAGACAGTGCCCGAGTCAGGTCCGTAAGGCAGCACTGTTTCTTTAGCCCTGGTTCATCTCAGCCAGGACGGGGCTGCCTGGGCATTTGGGGGGTTCGGCAGCGTGCACATTTGGTCTGTGTCCAGACATGGTTGCAGAGTGGCCTCGTTTTTGTCCCCGTCGTTCATGTCACGAATGGCCTTGTCTGATGCTGGTTTTCCGGGTTGTGCGATAGAACACCCAGGCCCTGCTGTGAGCTCCAGGGGGCGTTGGTTGTTTCCTTTTCCCATGGTTTCTCTTCATTTTTTAAGTTGCATACTAAAATTGTGAGTATAAAGTTAATTCTTCTTCCACCATAATTAAGAGTCAGCACACACACTAGGCACCATGTCCAGGCCAGCAGAAACACAATCCCAGCGTTCTGCCTTCTGTGATGCCGCTCTCCATCATCCCGGTTCAGTCCTGTTGTGTGAACGCTTCACATCTGAGCCATCAATGTTCCTTTGTCCAATATTATTTATTTCCTTTATTCCAACTGTCCTCCTTTACTGTTTTGAAAACTACACATTCTATTTCTGTAGGATTATGGAGACATTTTATTCCTGCAGGACTCTGTCGTTCTCGTCTCCGTGTCTTTTAACACTTTTCACACTTTCTGTCTCCTTTGCTTTCTGGGCTGTGTTCTGGGACCGCATTCTCACATTTACCTTCCAGTGCACACACTGTTTCTTTAGCCACATTTAATCTGCTATTTAACTCATCCGTTACATTTCTGTTCTCATGACTTTAATTTTCATTCATATATATCTCTTTTAATTTGTTTCTTTTCACAGTCTCCTATCTTTAGGGCTATTCATGCCTTTTGCTTTTTATTATTATTATTACTTTTTTTTTAAAGCATACTCACTTTCTAAGACTTTCTAACAGTGCCTTTATCTGAATGCCCTAGTGTTGCTGGGGTCTAGACATGGTGCCTAGTGTGTGTGCTGACTCTTAATTATGGTGGATAGTTCCTTGTGTGTTTTGCAGTTTGGGATGTTAGCCCATCTTCAGTGAGGTATTACCTATAAAAATCTTCTTAGGTCCAAGGTCACACAGCTAATAAATAGTGGAGCAGGAACTGAAATCTAAGTCTGTCCATCTCCAAAGCTCAAATCTTTTCTAATTCCTTCCCGACTGCCTCATATCACCAGGAAAAACTTGTGCCTAACCCACGAAGACCACGCTGCAACCAAGGACTCACTTATTAAGGTGAGAGCCCTTCCCTTTTCCTGATCTGTAATATTTTAAAAGAGTCTACCTCCAGTAGCCTAGAGATGGTACAGACTACATTCAGAATATGGATAAAACACAGAAGCATGAACAGAAGCATCTGCAGCTTGGATCTCTGTTCTCTTGGGCTCTGTGATTCATAACACTCCCACTTAACCTCAAAAAACTCTATTGTGTTACCTGGAGCATTTTGTCAAACTCATGCTCTGACTCTTCTTGTGAGAAGTTTACAATAATCTGTCAAAGTGCTTGGGAAACCAGAACATTCTAGAAAATCCTACTACACGGTCTTGATGCTTTAAAGGATGAGTTGACATTGTCACCAAAGTACACAAGGGTCGTGGCTGCGCATTTTGAGAACGCAGCTAAAACTAGCAAGGGAGTCGAGGACAAGCAAGAAGACTAAGACCACCAGCCTAGGTGGCACCGACAGCTGTCACACGAACCTCTCCAACACTGTCAAAGGCAGACTCATAAGCGCTTACATTCAGAAGCAAACAAGCTGCTTCCACAGGCAAGAGTGCTTACCCCAGTCACTGCTACCAGGTAATTTTGGGCCTCAGATAAATTATATTCTTTGTTTCCAACTTTCGTATATTCGTTGGGAGAAAGGCAAAGGGAACCAAGAGTCATTGATGCCTGGTGTGTGCTGAAGGTTTGGTAGTGTCCTCCTAGAAACAGGGAGGGTTTGGAGGTAGGGTGGGCTCTGATGTCCACACCTGAGGCAAACCCTGACCTACTCAGGGTGGACGGAGGCACTGCAGTTTTAAAAAGCTGGTCAGGGTAGACCTCATCGTGCAGGTGACAGAAAGCAAAGACCTGGAGTAGGGCAGAGTAAGACGGGAGCATGTCTGGGGAGCCGGAGGAACACCAGGAGCCAGTGAGGCTGGAGGGGCCAGCCGGGATACAGAACGAGCGGGGAGATCAGAGGGCACCAGGGCCCACCCAGCACGGCAGGCCTGGAGGGCATGGTGAGGACGCTGACTTTTGCACCCCATGAAATGAGAAGCCACTGGAGGTTTTGGGCATAGAAGAGACAAGATGTGACTAAATGTTCTTTATAAAATCTATTGTGCTGGTGACTGTCCGATGCCCAATTATTTCAGGTATCACGAGGAGAGAAAAGCCACTGCCAATTAGACGATGCTGCAAATATGCATCCTCAAAATTAGTGGCATACAGAATTAAAAGTATCACTCTGGCTGGGGGTTGGGAACAGAGGGAAAACAGCTGGCCGGCTTTCTCAGTAATCTGGTTTCAAGGTACAGAGGATTTGACCAGGGTGTTAAGGTGCTGAAAAGTGGTCGCATTCCAGATCAGACTAATGATAGAACCAGTGGCATTTCTTGTCAACCCGTGCAGGGTGTGAAAGGAAGAGGAGTCAGGGATGACCTCAAGGGTTTTGCCCCAATGAAGCAGAAAGATGAAGGAAGGTTGGAGACAATGCAGGCTGGCAGGAAGAGCATCAGTTCTGTTTTGGATGTACATTTATGTATCAACCGTCTCAGCGGAGGCCTCATGTGGAGCTGGGTTCAGGAACGATGCTGAGCAGGAAGTGTCCATCTGTGAGTTGCCCTTAGCACAACAGTCCCCAAGGAACTGAATTCTCCCAAGAGTCGTGTAGTGAGCCTGGAAGTGAGTCTTCCTCAGGCGAGACTTCGGATGAGACCCCAACCCTGGCCCATGGATTGGAGGCAGTCTTGCCAGAGACCCTGAGCAAAGGGGTTCAGCTAAGCTGTGCCTGGACTCCTCACCCGCAGAAACTGGGAGATAACAAATGGTATCTGCCAGTTTGGGGGCTGTTTGTTATACAGCAATAGAAAACGAATACAGATGGTTGGCGACTGGATGGGATCGCTGAGACAGTGCGTGTCGATAAAGAAGGGGACCGCAGACTGCATGCTGGGGCTCTCGAGGGCGCAGAAACCAGGAAGGCGGGAAGGAACCAGCACAGGAGACTGAGAAGGAGCAGTCGGTAAAGTGGGAGGAGAAGCAAGAGAGTCAAGCGAGGGTTTCAAGGAGGAAGGGAGAGACCAGCTTGGCCAAATGCCACTGCTGAGTCCAGGAAGGTGAGGCCTGAGATCTCAGCACAGAGGAGAACAGATTTGTTGAGGAGGTGATGGGAACCGGCCTGGAGGCAGGTTGAGACAGAGTGGGGGCACGGAGAGAAGTGGAGGTAGGATTCCAACTCAGGTAGACTGACTAGCACTGGTGTTCCTTACCATTGTACTAAAGAGCGTGCGCACTGCCACGTTCTTATGGAGTGCTGTATGAGCTTCCTGTGGCCACTGTGACAAACGGCCACAAACGCAGTGGCTTAAAACAACGTGAACGTATTATCTTATATTTCTGAAGATCAGAAACCTGAAAAAGGTCTCAAGGAGCTCGAGCCCAGGTGTCGGCAGGCCTGCATTCCGCCTCGAGTATCCAGGAAGGATCCACATCCTTGCCTCTTTTGGTTCCCAGAAGGTGCCTGCGTCCCTGGGCCCACGCCCCTTTCTCCGTCTTCAAACCCAGCCGGCTGGATCTTTCTCACGTGGCCTCGCTCCGACCCTGACTCTCCATCTTCACTTACGAGAACCCTCACGATGACATTGGGCCCGGCCGGATAATCAGGAGAATCTCTCCATCTCATGATCCCTAACTTAATCACACCTGCAAAGTCCTTTTTGCCTGGTGACCTCACATAGTCGCAGGTTTCAGATATCAAGATGTGGACCTCTTTGGGGGGGGTCTTTTATGCTGCCTGCCTCTGTGGGCTGAGAGAAGCCTGGAAGCCTGCATTAGAGCAGATTACATTTTGAGAAACGCCACTCTACAGCCTGTGTCAATTGTGTAATTCGTGAGTTAAGTAATTTTTAATAACTCCCTTGAGCAATAGGGTAGGAAGCTACCAAGGTCTTTTTGGATAGAGAAAAATGTGGAAAAGGCAGTTCGTAGCCTGGGGGTGTTTTTGATTTTCCGTGACTAGTTTTGTCGGTGCTTTTCGTGACTAATATCCATCCAAAGCGCAGAAAGTTCATTTTTCATTTTTTTTCATTGATGAGGAAATATGGCAAGTAGGAGGGAACATGGATCTCTAAGTATCTTGTGGCAATTCAAGGCAATTAAGCAATCAGTAAATAACGATGACATGTGCACCTTGAGAAGACAGTCTCCAGTCATACTTATGCAATCAGTTGATGAGCTGGGTCATTAGCTCTTCTGCTTGCTTCTTGCATGCAAAACGCGTCTCAAAAGCCTTCCCCCCAGGCCAGAAACACCTCGCAATCATGTGCTCAAAAGATAAGTGATCAATTAATGAAAAAACAGCTATGCATAGTCTGATATTTGCCTAAAATAGTTTGAGACTCATAACCTGAGCGTTTGAGATGATTCACAGGTGTTTTATCAGAAGTGAAATTCTGGAATTATGCAAGCCAATGGATTTTGTGCAAAAGATCTCACCTTATGTCATCTCACAGCAGCCTCTTGGGTATTTTGACCCCTAGTTCTCACACAGAAGCTGGGGCTCTGGGACATTTAGCACGTTGTACAAAATCAAAGCGCTACAGGAGCTCAGCTAACTGGCTGAAATCACACAGCCCATGACTGGGTCGGCTCTGGCTCAAACCCCATGTCTTGAGCTTCCGAGGTTAGACTGGCTGCAAGACCACAGTGATCTCTGAAAGGCCCTGAATATCTGACTCACCTGGTTTCTAACACACGGAGGCTCAGGGACCTCCTCCCTCCACAGAGACTATAAGCCAATTAGTCAGGGACTAAGAATTTGGCATGAATTGGATGAAAACACCTAGATCCCTTGGAAGAATCCAGAGTCAACGTGACCCTGTAATACTGCCCAAAGCTGCATTGTTACTGCTGGAACTGCAACACAGTTTTCCCGCGCACATCCAATAGAGGACAATTTGCGTGAGGTGTAAATATGAAAACCAGGGTTGCTGCCCTCCAGGAACTTGTAGCCAAATGCCGGCGACACACAAGTCTCCTAGGACAGGGCAACAGGATGTGGCTGACGGGACCGAAATGAACGGAAGGCGAGCTAAGAATTCAGAAGGGCAGGCAACTAGGCCTGTGCTCATCCCGCGGCTGTGAGCGGCTGTGTGTTTGCACGAGGCTTTCCTCTGTTTGGTGCCTGCTGTAGCTCCAAGGAATTGCGTTAGAAAACGCCTTTGAGGTGCCTCAGAGTGGTCTTTTGCAACTAACTGTAACCCCAACGTAAAGAAACAGGGGTTGTCTCTGACGATAAACACCTAGGGGTGGACGGTCAGGGCTAGGACAGCAACTCAACACCGCTGCCAGGGACTCGGGCCTGTCCACCATGGCTCCACGGTCCCGAGCACTCCTGCCTTTGTCCCCATGCAGGCTGCCTCTGAGCAGAGAAAGGATGGTGCACCTCCAGGCCCCTTGTGCACAAATTGGGCTGAAAGACCAGGGACTCCAGACAAGGAGATGGCTCCGAGCAAGACTCGACTTCTGTATTAGGAAGGAGAAGCCTTTTGTAAATGTCGCACCTTGTCTCAGGCCAGAGCCCATTGAGCATTTTAGTTTCATAGCCTCTAGAGGGCAGAGGGCAAGGGCGAAAGGAAAGGTGGGTGGTTTTGGTGGACGCCAAGTTCAGAAGTTCCTTTTTATCTAACAGTTTACGTTTCTTCAACAATAAAATTAATGTGCGTTGTAGTAGTTTCCTATTGCTGCTGGAACACATTGCCACAAACTCTGACTTGAAACAACCCGGATTTATTATCTTACAGTTCCGGAGGTCAGACACCTGAAACAGGTCTTCGTGGGCTAAAATCAAGATGTCCGCAGGGCTGGGTTCTTTTGTGGAAGCTCTAGGGGAGAATCTGTCTCTCGCCTTTTCCAGCTTCTAGAAGCCACTGGCATTCTAGGCTCAAGGGGACACCATTCCGACCTCTGCGGATGTCAGCAGGTCTCCTTCCAGACTCTGGCCCTTCTGCCTCCCTCTTGTGATGACCTTGGGCTCACACAGCTTATCTAGAATAGCGGTCCCCAACCTTTTTGGCATCAGGACCTGGTTCCGTGGAAGAGAGTTTCCCCACAGGGGTGGGGGGCAGATCATCAGGCATGAGATTCTCCTACGGAACGTGCAACCTAGATCCCTGACATGCACAGTTCACGGTAGGGTTCGTGCTCCCATAGAATCCAATGCCTCCACTGAACTGACAGAAGGCAGAGCTCCACTTGCCTGCTGCCCATCTCCTGCCATGCAGACGGTTCCTAACAGGCTTGGAGTTGGGGACCCCTGGTCTAGAACCATCCCCATCTCAAGTATCTCTAACTTAATCCCATCTGCAAAGTCCCTTTTGCCCTGTGAGGGAACGTGGGCCCAGGGTCCGGGCATTAGGACGTGGACATCTTTGGGGGTCATGGTTCTGTCTACAGCATAGATCCACGGTCTTAATCATCATCAGACTGACTTTCACTGGAAAACCAGAGTCTGCTGTGTGCAGCCTCCCCCACGAAACCCACCCCGGAGCTCACCACGTTTTCTTCTGCTGCAATTTGGTTTGTTATTTAATTCTCTCATTCTAAAGAACATGCTTTGCCTCCCCGTCTCGACCAGCTCACTTGAGACTTCGTCCCTTGACTTCCTGTTGCAGGGGATGAGGGCTCTGCCCTCTCATCCTACCTCCTTGGCGGGCTTTGGCGAAGGGCCGGCAACAGTCATCTTGGCAGAGTGCCTGCAGTGGGCACCAGGGGCGGTGCTGAGTCACTGAAACCTCACGTTATTCCCGAGTTCCCACGCCGCAGCCCGCAGCCCCTGGCGCCCGAAGCACCCGCACCTGCCGATCCTGCTCCAGGAGCTCTTGGGAGAGTCTCCACTGCTGCCTCCGGAAGTGATCCGACTGCCCCAGCTGCCAGGCCGCACGCTCCCGGACCTCCTGCCGCAGGTGCTCGCACTCTGCCGGGGGCAGGCCGGTCACCCCCGGGAGCGTCTGAAGGAACAGGACGTCCACCAACTTCTGGAAAGTGTCCATGGTGCCGCAGTACAGCTCCTGAAGCCGGGAACCACACTTGGGATTACGGGTCAGGGCAGGGCCCCGGGCAGGGCCGCAGCCTCCCTGGGCACCACCCCCACACACCTCCCGCTGGGGGTAGAGGAGATCCAGAGATGAGGACATGCAGGTCACACGCGAGCATGCATACATAGACACACACGTGCACAGCCCCGCCATACACACACACACAGACTAGTGCATACACACGCACATACTATGCACACATATGCACACAGACTTGTACAAGCACACACTCATACACACATGTGGACGAGGACATACAGGCACACGTGCACACGCCCACATAAACACATGCACACACGAATGAACACACAGACACGTCCACACACATTTACACAGACACACGCATATATGCGCACACAGACACTCGTCTATACCTGCACATGTGCACACACGCACCCGTACACACACACAGAGTCTAGGGACACACCTGCCACCTTAGAGCCCCCGACCACCACCCCGCCACACTTCAGACCTGCCCTCCCCCGCCAGCGAGCTCTTAATCTCTGCATCTCGGCAAGACCACCACCTGGGCCTCTGCTAGGTCACCATCTAGGTCGTATTCACACCCCCACTGGCCTCTGTCTCTCCCTCCACCCTCCATACTTAGGCAAGTTATTTCCGTAAACCCCAGATCTGATCACAAGTCCTCCAGGCTCCAGTCACTTGGAAGACCTCCGTCCAAACCTCTCCACAGGCCTTCCAGGTGTCTCAGGGTCAGGCCCCGGCCGTGCTGCCTCGTCTCATCACTCTGTGGCCCTCATCCCACCTGCCCCACCCCAGTCTCATTCTAAAATGTATTTCTTTAAATAATGGGGAAAAAAGCCCACACCATAGATAAGAACATTAAACACCTGTGAATCTACCACTCAGATCTTTTTTTTCTTTGTATTTAAAACATCAAACTTTACAGGTTGAGCTGAAATTCTTTGTGTCCCCTCTGCAATTCTTTCCTCCTCCCGCCTGATCCCAGAGACAGCCGTCCCCATGAACTTGGTGACTCTCTTTCTAGTTTACTTATCTATCTATCTATCTATCTGTCTGCCTGCCTGCCTATGATGTTCACAAACGTGGCTGCTGCTTTGTGTGTCCATTCACACACAAACAGCATCTCATGACATGTTTCATTACGAAGATGCTTCACCCGTCCCGGTCACTTTCACACCTAGAATGGACTCCTCCTCGTACTGCAAAATAATGCCTTCTCTGGAGTCTTCCTTGGGCCGGACGTCCCAGGCTAACACGGGCATGTCTGACTGTGGGCTTGCACAGCTCTGTGGCTGGCCCTCCAAGACATCTAAACCACAGTTTATCTGTCCTCTCCCCGGGCCACAGCTCCCTGAGAGCAGGGGCTTTGTCACACTCGGGTCTGCACCTGCGTCTCACACCCTCTCCAGTCCACCACCTGAACACCCCAGGCATCAACATGACGAATGCCTGCTTCCCCCCTTGTCCAGGAACTCTCCACACGTGTTCCAAAACTTGATTCGAGGTCTTCTCTGACAAGACCGCTGGCCACAGGGTCTGATTAGATGCAGTTTAGCTGAACACCCACTTTCCTTCCTGGAATCTTGGTACCTGCCAGGCAAAGCATGCCCATGTGACCCCAACAAAAATCCTAGACTCCTAAGCCCAGGCTCGCTTCCCTAATAGACAACATTTCATGCTGTCACAACTTGCTGCTGGGGAATGAAGTGTACCCTGCGTGACTCTGCGGGGAGAGGACTCTGGAAGCTCGTGCCTGGCTTCCCCTGGATTTTACCTCATGCGCCTTTTTCCTTTGCTGGTCCTGCCTTTGAATCTTTTCACTGTGATACATCTTAACCATGGACACAACTACATGCTGAATCGCACGAGTTGCCCAGTGATGACTGAGCCCGGTGGTCTTGGGCACCCAGCAGAGGGTCCCTTTTCTGCTGCTACCCCTCCAACACTCACCACCCTTTGCAGTCCCAGGTTGTGTGGCTGTCCTTCTCATGGATGAGGCCAGGAGGTTTCTTAAGCACAGGGTTTCCTCTTACTGCCTTTGCATTTGCAGGGCTTAACAGAGGGTCTGGCCAACGGCAGGTAATCATCATTGTCATTGTTAATAATTATGAGATCTTACCATTACCGAAGGCCATCACGAACACTGTTCTTGCAAGATAACACTCAATCCTTACAACAAGCCCATTGAGATGTTCCATTATAATTACCATCTCCTACCGATGGGGAGAAGATAACAAACTGGGATATATTTGCAGACAGAAGGTCCTGGCCATTGGACTCTTGGATTCATACCTTTAACCCATATGCAATACGGATAATTGGTTTTTTGAAAGAAAAATAAACATATCTTCAGCACCTGAGACGGTGCGTTTACCTAGGTCATACTTGGTGTGCCCAATGAAAGTAAGTTAAATGTCATTCAAATCGGTGTTAATTAAACCCCATGAATGCCATATGCTAAGACGCTCACGGCCAAAAGCCTGACTTTGGTCAGAATAAAGTAACCATGACAAGGACATAAGGGACCCACATTCTTTTAAAATATTTAGAGACTCTATTTCTGATATGTCTGACCAGGTAATGTGGACCTATCCTCCCACTGAGAGTGAATGGAAAAAAAAGAGCTGGACAAAAAGAATATCACATCTTCATAAAAGTCACAAAAAGCTAACAAAATAGTGAGGAGTACATGGGCCAAGGTCTGGGAGAAGATGCGTCTGGAGGGGAGTGCCCGGCTGCCACAGGGCTGCTTTCACAGGGCATATAGGTCAAGCCAAGGAGACGGCTGAACGGCGGAGCCACGCTTTCAACAGCCTGAAGCTGCCAGGGGGCAGACACAGAAATTCCTGGTTCTTCATGGATGGGGTGCTGGTAAGCCGTTCAGCACTTGTTGTTGGGACCCAAAAGCGGCACTGAGAAACATGGGTAAAATGGAAGGGAACCAGCCTAGACTGGTTACACAGTCGGCAGCCTGGAGTCAAGGCATTTGGATTTCCCAGGATATTTTAAGCCCTGACCTTGAATGAAGGTGACCCTTGGATGGTTAGAGGCCCTGTCATCTGGCAAAAGCAAAGGAAAATCCTTGCTGGAGGAGGAGAACATCATTGAATACCTAAAGGATATTTCTACAAATAAATGTGCAAATTCGAAATATGGCGCACAATATTGAAACACACAAAAGGCAGGCAACATGACCAAAGACCCACGCCAACAGCGGACATCAGAAACAAATCCACAGGTACTCCAGAGAGTAATTACAAGACACAGACTGTAAAGTATCAATGCTTACTATGCTCACACAGTTAAAAGCCACTCTTACACTTTTAAGCAAGGAGCTGAAAATTACAGAAAGTAACACTGCTTAGTTTAAAAAGAACCAGATTTAGGCAGCATAGCAAGACCTTGTCTCTACAAAAAATTAAAAAATTAGCTGGGTGTTGTGGCATGAGCCTGTAGTCCCAAGCTACTCGGGAGGCCGAGGTGGGACGACCACTTGAGCTCATGAATTCAGGGCCATGGGGAACCATGATCGTGCCACTGCACTCAAGCCTGGGCAAAAGAATGAGAATCTGACTTAAAAAAAAAAAAAGAACCAACTAATAGTTCCAGAATTGAAAAGTACTGTCCAACATGAAAAATTCAGTGTATTCAAGGTATAGGTTTAGTTGCAGATGGGGTGCGACTGAAGAGAGAATTAATGAAGACGGATCAGAAAAAAGCTACCAGAACACAGCTAGGAGAAACTGACGGGTGGGAAACATGGAATATAAAGTCGAGTGAAGGAAGGCTGACAGGAAGACTACATGCTGTGTGTGCTCTTTTTACAAAAGTGCAAAAACCGCCAAAGCTACGTGACACGGTTGAGAGGTACAGCTGAAAATAAAACCGAGGATCTGATTTCTGTATCAGCCAAAAAACGGCTCCTGAGAATGGGGAGGGGTGTTTGGATGGGAATGAGGTGTGGGGGTGGTTCTGGGGTCCTGCCACATTCTCTTTCTTGCTCTAGGTGGTGGCTGCATAGACTTTGAAGATAATCATTTGTTCATCTGTACGTGTATGCTTTAGCCATTTATTCACGTGTTGTATTTCACAATAAAACCCAGTTTAATAATACGGGCATGATGGATATTTTCTCTAGCCTCTAAAAATCCCAGTTTTCTGCCAGGAGACATTTAAGAAAAAAACCAATTCTTGGCCTCCACCATTCTACAGCAGTGGTCATGGCATTGAAACAAATGTTTTGTTCATGATTGTCAAACCACAAAAATATGTGAACTTAGCTAAACCTTTTTTTTTTTTTTTTTTAAAAAAAGGGTGGAAAAAGTTTTGTTGTAAAAAGTTGTGAAAAAATTGCAAATACCAGCCTTTTAAATCTGGGGTCCCAACAAAACCTGCCAGGTAAAATGGAAAAAAGGC
>CAUYQG010070112.1:0-33412 GCA_963574415.1 Tarsius wallacei
TTTGAGGAAATAAAATGAAAAACAGATTAGAGAGAGAGAATTATACCAGAGATTTGAAATCTGTAAGAAACTCAAATGGATATTCTAAAACTGAAGTGTATATTATCTGATATTAAGAATGTAAGAGTCCTAGCAAACCGGATTCAACAACACATCTCAAAAATCATACATCATGACCAAGTAGGCTTCATCCCTTGGATGCAAGGCTGATTCAACATTCGCAAGACCATAAATGTAATTAAATACATCAACACACGTCAAAGCAAAAACCACATGGTTATATCATTAGATGCAGAAAAAGCATTTCATAAAATCCAGTACCCCTTCTTGATAAAAACCCTTGAACATCTAGGCATACATGGAATATACCTCAAAATGTATATCTTCTATTGAATATCTGACATTGTGTTAAAAACAGTGCTTCTCATCTTTCCTCAAGTTATTAGTGTATATATGTGTATTGCGAAGGGCTAAGTGAATCTAAACTGTGGCGGTGAACTGGGTTGAGATTTTCTTGTTCCTATCATTACCTTCAGTGCACAGCAGGCTTCAGATTCCTCCAATGGTGAAATGGTTTTACTTGATGTTTAGTGTGAGGCCTGGAGTGCCAGAATCTTTTTTTTTTTTCTCTCTCTCAGTGTTCTTTCTCTACTTTAAGCTTTCAGCTTCTGTTTCTACTTCAGAGTATACTCTTGCTTCTCTCTTACTTTCTTATATGATGCTGTGCTAGAGGTGGAGGGAAGGGAAGGTTCTTGGTTTTCTGTGTTCAATTTGTCTTAGGCAGTGCCTGTTAATCTGGGCCTTGAGTTGGAAACTTCTCAGTATTGTTAAATATCCCCACTGTGGTAGCAAAACTCTGTATGCATGGTAGGTCTTCAGGAAAAGAAAATTCCCAGCCTTCTCTTGGTGATAGAAGAACTCTGCTTGGTTTTATTATGGGATCTCAAATTCAAGAGATTTTTCTGTCCTCCCAAGGGCAGATGAATTTTGTTTTCAACCTTCTCCTAGAAAGAAAGGATGGGCATTGGGGATAAAAGTGTTTTCTATCCCATTCAGCAGAGGTGGATAAATTTTGTTTCTATAACTCTCAGATATAGCCAGAGAGAGTTATACATAGTTATTGTACATATATATATATTTATTTATATTTATATATAGTGTCCAGGGAGGGGGCAGTATTTTATGCCTGTCCTAGAGCAAGACCTATTCACCACTTGCAAGTTTGTGCCACCCAGGGAGGCTCTGTTTCTGCCTTGAACTTGAACACCTGGAATTGGCCTTTGGGAAAGAACTTTTAAGTGGACATGAACTCCACTTGTGCCTGGGACTTTCAGTTTATCTAAACTGATAAACTGATCCACACTCAGCCTTTAATTTATGATTGCAATTTTATCTGATTTCTTCTTACCCACTTTTATGGTAGTCACCTTTTCCTTCTGTACTCTGTTAAAAGAGAAATAGTTTATCTGTCCCATCTTTTGTATTTGAATTGTCTTGTCACTATTTGAAATCCAATTCACTTAGTTTTTTGCAGTCTCATTTCTCTGATGTTTCCAAATCTACTTGAATATTGTAAATTATATCTTTTTTCTCATTGTTAGTGAATACTTTTTTCAACTTTCAATATTTAATGCAATAGTAGAACTCTAATTTTTACCTTAAGATATTCCTTTTACCTGCAGTATAGAAAATGAAATTTAATGAGGCAAGGATAGATTCGGAAGATTAATTTGGGGGCCTAGTTATTTGACATACAGACTGTGTTATTGCTATTTGTTACATGCTATTTTTAAAGACTCAACTATTATAGAAGCTTAAATAAGGTAGACATTTACTTTTAGCATTTTAAGTTTACATATTATTCTCCAATAATTAGGAACCATAGTATTGAGAAAATAGGTTATATTAATTTTCCTGATTCATCACCATGAATTTTTGGTTTCTATCTCTTGATTTATAATGCCTGTTCTTGCTTCTAGTTTATGACTATTCCCCAACTAATAGAAAGGGAGCAAGATCAAAAGGAGTGTAAATACCTTTTTTTAAAGGCCTAATCAAAAGTTGGACATGTCATTTCTTCTATTATCCTGTTAGATAAAATTGAGTCATGTGATCATACTCAGCTGCAAAAGATGCAGAAAATAATGTTTTCAACTGGGAATCCAGGTACCCTGAAAACAATACTGATGAAATCGAGAATGGATATAAGGGAGCAACTTATTAGTTATCACTATGGTCTGTCCTTTTCTGACTAATTACCTTTAAACATTTTTTTCTTCCTTTGGCAAGTATTTTATTTACAAATAACCAAGGGAGAAAATAACAATGTTCCATATAGAAATTACATTCAGTTATAAGTTCAGGATATGATTTCTCATGGCCTAGTGACCAATACACTAAAGAAAAGTATATGTTGTCTTGAGCCAATTTAATATATAATTATGAAGTAAGTAACATGACAAAATATTTTATTTCAGAAAGGTAAGAACAGAACATATCTAGTTGCCAGTGTTACATGTCAATATCAAAAACCTGCTGTGCAGAAACTGCAGAGACTTTCAGTTCTATGAGTAGAATAAGTTCCTTGGATAGATAGAAAAAGAACTTTCCTTTTTTATTATGACTCCTGGCTGCTATTTGCTCTCAGGGAGAAACTCCCTAGTGCATTATCCTCTGTGATCATATCTGTAGTGGTATCCTGCAGTGTACTCTTGGTGCCTACACACTTTTGATGACTTCCTTTTTGCTAGTGTAGGCTTGGAGAACCAGGGCTGGCTTTCAGGGTCAAATAGACATGGGCTTTGACAGATCAGATTGATAATTTTTCCAGCAATAGAATTTTTCCAAAATCTTATTGAGCTTTTGCTCTATGAGCTTCCACTCCTTTTCATGTACTAGTAACCACCTCAAAAAGCTTATCTTCACATAGTTCTTAACTTCTAGGATTAGGCTTTTCAGTTTACTAGTCTTTGTGTATGACCCATTACTTCAACCTCAAGTTAATGATACTTATCTTATGGGTGTCCTAAACAACAGATTTATGGAAAGGCAACATCTGCAATTGATTTGGGGATGGTGTGATCTAAATTTTTTTTGTCACATAGTCGATATCAGATGAAATTGAGAGAAGAGAGAAGTTTTCATAAATATATTGAAAGTAAGACATAAAATAGGTTGCTGAATCATACATTAAAAGATAGAAAATAAGGAAATCAAGGCAGACTTCTAGGGTTTGTACTAAAACAATTGGTTGGATTGTGATACTCTTTACAGGAAAAAAAAAGAATATTTAAGATAAATAAATATATAATGTGAGAATCAATATTACTTTGGAATATTTTTACCTGGCTTTTAGGTTTTACCAATGTACACTTTATAAACTTTTAAAATAATACTTTAATTCCTTCTCCTTCTAATAATTCTAATACCATGTCCTAAGCCTGTGACTTTATAAAATGGTTTTAGACACTCAGCTATTAAAAAAAAAAAAAACAAAACCAAAAACCAGAATAAGCTTTCCCGAGAGTAATAGCTAAAGTGTTCATCTTATCTATTAACTGATTCTAAAAATAGTTATTCTGGTATATGCATCAAGCACTTTGAATTATTCCTTGCTTTATTCTAAGAAATTTTGACTTCCAATACCAGGAATAGGATTTACCCTTACAGTTGCTTATGCTTCCCTTTCAAGATACTTTTGTGAAAAAAGAATCTAAAACCAATGCCTAATACTAGAGGAGATAGCAAATGTAAGCCTTATTCACAAGATACGGTATTTTTCCAAGTGATAATGTTTATATAAAAAACAGAAAACTCCAAAGTGTTTGAGGAACACCAGTATATTGAAAAATGATCCATTGGCAACACACACAAACATACACACACACACACACACACACACACACAAATTAGAACATTCGTTTCTATTAACATTGTAATCTGAAACTAAGAAATATTTAAGCTTTACTAATAGGTTAATGTCTACATTGACACAGGAATCCTTACTAAAGCAATATGTTAATTTTGTTACACAAATGGAACATTTAAGATTAACATGTACTTCCTTATTTTTCCTATATTGGTAAATTAAGACTCTCATGGTAAAGTTTTTAGAGCAGGAAGAATTAGGTAGTAGAAATAAAATATGATGTAACCTAATTAAATAATAATATATTTTTAAACCCAAAGTATCAAAGTATTGTATATAATTATGGGATGGAGATTATGATTAAGCATGGTCCCTGGAGTAAATTGTTTTTATCCTGCTGTCCCCATTTTAAAAAGTCTTTCTGACTTTATATTTCTAATCCTAAAATTTTAAAGCTAAATCCATGCTTGGGTTTAAAATCTGGTGATAGAAGATGGCAGACACAAGACTCAAAAGTGAATTTCTCTTAAGAGAAAAACAAAATAGAGAGAGTTTCCTTGGCACTCAGAGAGGAATGGATCCAGCAGCATGTCCTTACGATTCTGCAGATAAATGATGATAACCACTTAGAGCAAAGAAGAAGAAAAAATTCCACTGAGCTGGGCTGGAACTGACCGGTTTTTTTTGCACCACCACAGTCCACCACAGTCTCTGGGTACAGTGGGGAAGGTAAGTGATGCGAATTCAGGAGTTCTGAGATCCTACCATGAACTTGAAGGGCTCTCTGGGTCTTTTGTGTCTTCAGGGAAAATTGCCTTCCCCACAGACATGCTTAGTCATGGAGTGATGCAGGAAAGAAATACCTTGAGCAGCATCAGACACCATTCTCTAGAACCTAAAACCTTGCAGGGTATAACAACTGTTTTTCAGCCAGCTTGGGAGGGTTATAGGGATCAAGGGCAAATTCCACAGCTACAGACAGTTTCTGGCTGGGTGGGTTGCCTGAGAACAACTGGGGCCCTGAGGTCAGCTGCACCTTGACATTCGGATCACAGGTTGTCTGAGGGCAAAGTGGAATAAAACTAGAAATTAACTCCAAGAATAACTGTGAAACCAGACAAAGATATGGAAGTTAAACAATTTACTCCTGAATGATCCTTAGGTCAACAATGAAATCAAGATGGAGATTTAAAAATTCCATGAAATGAATGACAACTATGAAATAAGATAATAAAACCTCTGGCACGCAGCCAAAGTTATGCCTAAGGGAAAATTTATAGTGTTTAAGGCCTATATTAATAAGACTGAAAAATCACTCCTCATGGAGCTAGAAAAATTGTTTTTAAAAATCAGAAAACATAAGACTAGCATAAGAAATAAAAGATAAGAGCAGAACTAAATAAAATTGAAATTTTTTTGAAAAAACCAAAACAAAGGATCAATGAAACAAAAGGTTGGTTCTTTGAAAAGACAAACAAAATGGATAGACCACTGGCAGACTAATTAAGAATTGAAGAAAGAAGACTCCAATTAGCTCAATCAAAAATGAAAAAGGAGACACGACATCTGATACAATGGAAATTCAAGAGATTATCCAAGACTATTATGGACACCTCTATGCAAACAAAATAGACAATCTGGAGGAAATGGAATGCAAACATACAACTTTGAATCAGTCCAGAATCTGATGGATTCACAGCTGAATTCTACCAGACTTTCAAAGAACTAATAACAATTCTACTGAAGCTCTTGCACAAGACTGAAGAGGAGAGAATTCTCCCTAACTCATTCTATGAGACCAGCATCACTCTGATACCAAAGCCAGGAAAAGACACAATGACAACACAAAAGAAAGTTACAGATCAATATCCCTTATGAACATAAGTACAAAAATACTCAACAAAATTTTAGCAAACCAAACTCAACAGCCCATAAAAAATAATACATTATGACCAAGTGGGTTTTATCCCAGGGATGCTAGGGTGATTCAACATATGCAAGTCAATAAATGTGATCCGCTAAATAAATAGAATTTAAAACAAAAATCTTATTATCATTTCAATAGATGAAAAAAAATCATTTGATAAAATCCAGCATCCTTTCATGATAAAAATTCTCAGCAAAATAGACACAGAGGAAACATTCCTTGAAATAACAAAGGCTATACACAGCAAACCTGATGCCTGGTGGGGTGCAGCACAAAATCTGTGGATTTTTTGGTTCATTTCTAAAATGAATTTTAGAGTGGCCAGGAAAGTTTTCAAAGAAAGTTTATTAGAAAAAGAAGAGATAAAAGAGAGTGACATGCCAAAGCTGGCACAGGAGAAAAAAAACATGCCTTTGCTCTCTATAATAAACCTGATATACCTTCACAGTGATTTATATGTTAAAGAAGGTGGAGTCTAGAGACCACCACTCTGAAGACTGACATCTCTGGGATCCTGAAAGGAGGAGATAAGGGGGAGTGATCTTTTGCTGATCACATTGTCTTTTGTAGGAGATCTGCCAGATGTTTCCAGTACAAAAGTTCCTTAGCTAAAAGGTGGTCTTATTATCATTTCTGTGGTTTTGGTCAGTTAAGGGGTGGTCTTTGGACTTTTACCTTTGACAGGGAGCCTGAAAGTTTTTTAGTGATTATTATGCTAAATCAAGAATTGAAAGGTTGGGCTGCCCTAGTCTTGCATCTGATGGAGTTTTCTTTTGATTTTCCAAGGGAGTGGAGTAGGTTGCCAGTTTGGCCTACAGTAAAATATAATTCATACAAATTTCTGAACACTTCCTAAAACCTACTATTGGACATTTATCTATCTATGTCTACCTGAGCTAGCTACCCTGCCTTAACCCACAGCCAATGCCATCCTGAATGGAGAAAAGTTGAATACATTCCTCCTCAGATCTAGAACAAGGCAAGGATGTTCACTTTCACCACTACTATACAACATCATACTGGAAGTCCTGGCCACAGCAACCAGGCAGAAAAAGAAATAAAGTTTATCTAAATTGAAAAAGAAGTAATCACACTACCTTTATACGTCAATGATATGATCTTATCCCTAGAGAATCCTGAAGATACCTACAGAAGATTCCTGGACATGATCGTGAATTTGGTAGTTTCAGGATACAAAATCAATACACACAAAGCAGTAGCAATACTATACACCAATAGTGATCAAACTGGGAATCTCATCAAGAACTTTTTTCCATCTGCAATAGCAGCCAAAAGCTAAAATATCTAGGAATATATTTAACCAAGGAGGTGAAAGAGCTCTACAAGGAGAACTACAAAACTCAGATTAAATAAATTGCAGAGGACACAAACAAACGGAGAAACGTCTTATGCTCATGATTGAAAGAATCAACATTAGTAAAATAACCATATTACCCTAAGTAATCTATAGATTTAATGCAATCCCTATCATTTTTCACAGAAAAAAAGTCCTAAAATTCATATAGAACCAAAAAAGAGCCAAAATAGTCATAGCAATGCTAAGTTAAAAGAACAAAGCTGGAGGCATCACATCACCTGACTTCAAATTATACTACTAGGCTATAGTAATCAAAGCAGCATGGTACTGGTACAGGAACAGATACAGTACAGAGAATCCAGAAATAAACCCAAATGCCTACAATCAACTAATCTTTGGCTAAGCACACAAAAACATACACTGGGGAAAGGACACCCTATTCAACAAATGGTGCAGGGAAAATTAGATAGTTACATGCAGAACCATGAATCTTGATGCCTATCTCTCCCCATATGCAAAAATTAACTCAAGATATATTAAAGTCTTAAATGTCTGACCTGAAACCATAAAAATCCGAGCAGAAAACGTAGGAGAAGTTCTTTGAACATCTAAGCAAAGAATTTATGGTAAAATCCTGAAAGCAAATGCAACTAAAACAAAAATAAATAAGTTGACTTAATTAAACCAAAAAGCTTCTGCACAGCAAAGGAAATAATCAACAGAGAAAACAACCAACCTACAGAATGGGCAAAAACATTTCCAAACTATACATCTAACAAAGGACTGATATCCATAATCTACAAAGAACTCAAACAAATCAGCAAGAAAACAGCAAATAACTTCATTAAAAAGTGGGCAAGCAACATGCATAGACCTCTCTCAAAAGAGGACATACAGATGTCCAACAAACATATACAAAAATGCTCATCATCACTTATCATCAGGGAAATGCAAGTTCAAATCACAATGAGATACCAACTTACAAAAATTGGAATGGCTATTCTCAAAAAAAAAAAAACAAAATCATAGATGTGTTGGTGCAGATGCAGAGAAAAGGGGACACTTTTACAATATTGGTGGGCGTGTGAATTAGTACAATGTCTATGGAAAGTGGTATAGAGATTACTCAGAGGACTAAAAGTGGATCTACTATTTGACCCAAGAATTCTTCCACTAAGTATCTGCCCTAAGGAACACAGGTCATTATATCAAAAAGACAACTGTACCTGAATGTTCATTGGAGCACAATTCACAATTGCAAAGATGTGGAATCAACATAAATGCTCATCAACCCACCAGTGATTAATGAAAATGTGGTACGTATACACTGTTTAATACCACACAGCCATAAAAAGAATGAAATCATGTCCTTTGCAGCAACTAGGATGGAGCTGGAGATCATTATCCTAAGTAAACTGACTCAGAAACAGAAAATCAAGCACTGCATGTTCTCACTCATATGCGAGAGCTAAATGGTCACAAAGATGGAAATAACAGGCACTGAGTATACCAATAAAGGCGGGGAGCAAAAAGGGGGTTAAGGTTCAGAAACTACCTACAGGGCCCAATGTTCACTATCTGACATACCAAATAAAACATTCACTTGTAACTTTACCTTTGTAACACATTAAATTTGTTTATGTGCTCATTTTGCCTTATTTTGTAAGCCTACATACTTTTCCATATTTTATATGCATTTATTCATAGTAATCATTTTTAGAACTCAGTTATACATGATAACATTGTTTGAAGAAGAAATTAAAAAAGAAGAAAGAAGAAACTCTCCAGCTAGCCTAGATATATAGATATTTTTGCTATAGTCTAAATTTGAGGAGTCATTCAGAGTCTAGAGAGAACTACTCCAATGTTATGTAATTTTTTATTGAGATATTGTTTCATAATCTCCTGTTCTACTTATTGGGGGACAGAATAAGATTATGTCACTAATATAGAGATATTTCTATACTTGAATTTAATACTGTTCATTTTTACAAAAGCATTTTGCAAGATACATTGGTGAAAGCATCAGAGACTTGGCAAGAGTTTTGCTACATAGAATCTATGAAGAAAATGATTGGAAGGCAGGGTGAGTCCACAAAATCTATGTTGGAAAGAATTATTTCACCAGATGAATTTATTTAATAGCTCATAGAAGTTTGGCACTCCAGGGACCTTAGAGGTCATGGAGCCCTTGACAAAGATCTAGAAAGTGGCAAATATAAGCAGCTGAGTTGAGAGGTTCTGCCTCAGGAGGGATTAGATTTATAGAAACTGAAAGAGACTCAGAACTGCAAGATTTCAGAGAAAGAAACCTAGCAGAAATTAAGTTTCTGCTGACAAAAATAGCAACAGAAAGAGGATTTTGTTTGCACAAGTTTTTAGAACACTGGAAATAGTTCAGCACTAGCTGAGTCCATACTAATTTCTTCTCTGATAAGACAGAGGTCACTTAACATTAACTCCATTAATAACATTTTTATCACAAAATCTGTCTATGGTTTCTTCCATTGTTATTATATTTATTAAAAATAATATTTCTGTTCTAACTTGTATTCTTGACCTTTCTCTCATCATCTTTGCAAAGATGGAGATTTAGGAGTCATTTTGGACTTTTCTTCCAAACACTCATCTATTTTCCAGCACTTTGCTAGACATCTTCACTTGTATAGTCCACTAGTAATTCAAACGGGGACTTTTCAAATAAAGCTCATTATCTTTTTCACAACTTCAAATCAATGTTTCACTAGACTTTTTCTGAGAATGCATTACTTGAACATTCACTTTCCCAAAGAAGGAATCTAAATAGCTAATAATCATATACGCAGTTCCAAAACATATTATTCATAATCAGTGAAATGAAGATAAAACTACAATGACATCCTAGTATTCACATGTCAAAATGGGTTAAATTAGGCAGAATGAACAAACTAAATATCAGCAAGGTGTGAAAAAAAAGAGTAATGACAACTCTTATGAGTTGGTGAGAGTATAAATTAATATGAATTTGGAAAACAGTTTGGTATTATCAGACAAAGTTACACTTGGAACCATACATAACTTTTGGTCCAGGAAATACACTCCCATATTCATACCCAGCATGAACTCATGCACATACGTGGCAAAAGACATTACAAGATTGCTTATTGCAGCATCAGTGATAGCACCAAAGGAGAATGAAAAGTACAGTATGGTATATTCATACAAAAGCATAGCATCCATCAGTGGAAACAAACTGTAGCTATATGCCATAACATAGATGACTATTAAACACATAATATTAAGTAATAGAAGTCAGGCACAAAAAGTTAGGTACTGTATGTTTCTGTTTATAAGTAAAATTACAAGTATTGAAAAATCTAAAAGTAGAAATTCAATGAATGCTAAATATATGATTGAATAAATGAATGTTCTCCCCCAACCTATAATATTCTTATTCCCTGCTTTGTCTAGTTTTATTTTACTCATACTTCAAGCCCCAAATCATAGCTTGAAGACAGAATTTTTTATCTTTATTCTCTTAAACTTCATAATTTTTTGTATCACAGAATTTATCACCATACTATACTTATCTTTTTACAAGTTCTTTTTGTTAATTTATGTTTTTATTTTTTATCTCATCTTCCCATTTCACGCCCCCTGCCCCATTTTCTAACGTGTAGCCTATGACATGAAACTGTGTAACAATACAATTGGTTTTTGAAAGAAAAAAAATTATTTTGTCTAATAATTTATAGTCCTCTATAATGCATCTTTTAGATGATATTTTCTATTAAGTTTATGTTTTCATTAATTTAAATATTTCATTGTATGTGAAAGTATAGAATAATTAATTTCATTTAATGATTTTGTTTATGCTCGTTTCTCTACCTTTCTCCCTACTAATGCTTTTCAAAATTATCTTAGTTTTTTCCCCTGATCTCTTAAAATATATATATTGTTTTTTCTACATATTAAAATGTTTGTCATACATTCTATTTGAATTTGTATGATAGTAATTTGTATGTGTGTGTGTGTGTGTGTGTGTGTGTATAGGACTCTAAACTGCTTAAAGCCTGGGACAATTTATTAGTGACACCCTCATCCCCTCAACACCTAACTCAGTATGTTTCATATGGTAGGAATTTAGTACAACTGGACTAAATTCCACTGAATTAAGTTAGTTAAGAATACTACTAAAGTATTGTTGCATAGTAAAAGTTAAAATGTGTCATAAGAAAACTTTAAGCTTTTAGAAGCAAATATCAAGCAGTGAAATACTATGAGTTAAATTTAAAAATTCAACTTAATACATGCTCATTACTAAACAAATGTGAAAGCAATAAATAAGGACTTAGGTTTTTTAATTTATAACTTATTGCAGATAAGTTATTTTAAAATACAATAAAAATGGATTACTAGAAAAATAAAGTTAAAAAGCCAAATAATAAGAAATGCAAGTCTAACTTTTATTATTAGATACAACAGACGTAAAGCTTCAGTACAGTAAGCATAATTAAAACCTATTATATAGTAAAATAAAAGAGTTATAAAATTCTACCTATTGTGTGCTGAAAGTCTATGTATAGGTGATTAACATAGCTAACGTTACATTGTAAGTTTTGTTGTTCCACAAATATAACTAAATAAAACAAGTGATAAAGCAATTGTTCAAATTAAATACTAATATAGAAGACTGCTTTTATCAATATTTAAGGTTTTTCACTTATCAAATGAGATATTTTTGTTGCTGTTAGTTTGTCTGATCTAAATTATATTAATGGCAGTGTTACTTGTGTTGCAAACATACATAAATAAACAGGTTTTTCATTTTATTTTAATAAAAGGGTAGAGAAGCCGGTCTTACGGAAATATATTGCAAGGACTTGAAGGGTTTTTAACACAATTTCATCAACCTCAGAATGTTGGATTTCATTTTTCTTTAAAATGAAGCAAATGATACATTTTCAAAACTCATTTTCAGTCCTTCATTAGTAGCCAGTTCAATCCTTTAATTTTTTTTTTTTTTTTTGAGTTGGAGTCTCACTCTGTCGCCCAGACTGGAGTGCAGTGGCCGCTCCCAGCCACTGCAGCCTCGACCTGCTGGGCTCCGGCGATCCTTCCGCCTCAACCTTCCAAGTAGCTGGAACTACAGGCACGCGCTACCACGCCCGGCTAATTTTTTGATTTTATTGTAGAGATGAGGTCTTGCTTGCCCAGGCGGGTCTCGAACCCGCGGGCTCAGGCAATCCACTCACCTCAGCCTCCCAAAGGCGCGGGATTACAGGCTGAGCCACCGAGCCTGGCCCATTTTGATTCTTACACGTTGTATTCTTGTCGCAAAACATCACATGCATTCCATAACTATGTACAATTGTGTAGTCATACAATTAAGAAAAAAAAGAAAGCCGGGCTCGGTGGCTCAGTCTGTAATCCCGCGTCTTTGGGAGGCTGAGGTGAGTGGATTGCCTGAACCCGTGGGTTCGAGACGCGCCTGGGCAACTTGGCGAGACCTCATCTCTACAATAAATAAATAAAAAATCAGCCGGGCGTGGTAGCACGCGCCTGTAATTCCGGCTACTCGGAAGGCTGAAGCGGAAGGATTGCCGGAGCCCAGTAGGTCGAGGCTGCGGTGGCCAGGAGCTGCCACTGCACTCCAGTCTGGGCGACAGTGAGACTCCAACTCAAAAAAAAAAAAAAAAGAAATAGAAAAAAAAAAAAACAGCTAAAGACAGAAGTGTATGGATTCTTATTTCAGTCTTGTGCACAAGTTTATGTGCTTTTCCCTGTAAATGAAAATGATAGCTGGGCTTGGTGGCTCAGCCTGTAATCTCGCGCTTTGGGAGGCTGAGGTGAGAGGATTGCCTGAGCCCGTGGGTTCGAGACCCGCCTGGGCAATTGGATGAGACCTCATCTTTACAATAAATCAAAAAATTAGCCGGGCGTGGTAGTGCGCGCCTGTAGTTCCAGCTACTTGGAAGGCTGAGGCAGAAGGATTGCCGGAGTCTAGCAGGTCGAGGCTGCGGTGGCCGGGAGCGGCCACTGCACTCAGAATGGGTGACAGAGTGAGACTCCAACTCAAAAAAAAACAAAAAAAGAAAATGATAGAAGAAACTGCCAGTCCCCACCAGCCTTCCCCTCACCCCAAAACACGCAGCGGTCCCAAGTCCCTTTCAGAAGGTCCACAAGGTCAATTTTCATCACAATACTAAATTGTCATTCAAGCCTGTAATCCCAGCATTTTGGGGGGCCGAGGTGAGAGGATTGCCGGAGCCTATGGGTTCGGTTTGAGACCCGCCTGGGCAACTTGGTGAGACCTCATCTCTACAGTTAAAAAAAAAAAAAAAATTAGCCGGGTGTGGTGGTGCATGCCTATAGCTACTTGGAAGGCTGAGGCGGAAGGATCGCCTGAGCCCAGCAGGTGGAGTCTGTGGTGGCCAGAAGCGTGCCACTGCCCTCCAGCCTGGGTGACAGAGTGAGACTCTTACTCAAAAAAAAAAAAAGAGTCTCTGGTGAAATTTTCTAAGGGTTACATGACATCACAACAGAGTTAATATAGAATGACATGAAAATCCAGCTAGTGATTATTAAATAGCAAGATATTAAAGAGGTTTGCAAAAATGTAAGAAGTCATTCATTTTTTTGTTCTGAAAAATATAGTTATTGGCAAAAATAGTATGTATATTATACATAATGGGTTTGCTTTTGTAACTTTTTAACAAATTGGGAAATATTTTAATTTCTTAATTTTTTTATTTTTTATTTTGGAACCAGGATCTTACTCTGTTGCCCAGGCTGGAGTGCAGTAGCACAGTCATAGCTCACTGCAGCCCTGTACTCCTGGGCTCAAATGATCCTCCTGTCTCAGTCTCCCAAGTAGCTGGGACTACAGGCATACGTTACCATACATGGCTACTTAAAAAAAAAAATTGTAGAGACAGGGTCTCACTATATCACCCAGGCTGGTCTTGAACTCCTGGCCTCAAGCAAGCCTCCTATCTCAGCCTCTCCCAAGTGCTGGGATTACAGGCATGAGCTATCATGCCCAGCTTAATTTTAATTTCTAATATGGTAGATGCAACCCACATAAGCAAAAACTCTTTGGGGTCTTTAATAACTTACGAGTGTAAAGGGGTCCTAAGGACAAAAAGTGTGAGAAGTACTGCCCTAAACCATTCTATTCTCTTATTGAGTACTATACACTCTGGAGCAGTTCCATATTCATCTTTTTCCAGGTAGTGTCCTGTGGACCTGGGTTAGGCGAAGGGTGAGAAGAGAGGACTTTGGACTTGAAGTTGGGGGCTGGACTGCCAGCTCCACTTTCGTCCTGGTGGCCTCAGAGTCCGAGACCCTCCACCTCCCTCAGGGGGGATCCTCACTCACCTCTGTCAGGTCCACAGCATACTTGGCGCTCAGTTCCTCCAAGGTTAATTTGTGATCATCCTGAGGGAATAGCAGAGTTTGGAGGGAGCGGTGGTGAGGGAGCGGGGAGAGAGACATACGGAGAGGAGAGACGCTCTGGCCTGTGTGGTTGATCCTCAGGGTTAGGCTGAGGTGAGGGCAACTAGTCAGGAGGGCAACTAGTCAGCGCCCCTGGCAGGTGTTCTCACCATGACCACCTCCTTCTTCAGCTCCTCCATGTCCTTCTGTTTCCTCTTGGTCTTTCTTAGCTTACTGGATTTGGGCCTTCTTTTAGGTTCTGGTCTTGGAGGCTGCTCAAGAGGAGCCACTGTCCCTTTTTTTGCCCCAGACCCCATCCTTTTCCCTGGATGTAGCCGACCCAGCCCGACTGGTAGGAAGAAAGCTGAGAGAGGGAGGGTAGTGAGGAAGGTGGGAAGGAGGCCAGAGCAAGGGGGAAGGAGAGGAGAGTGGGGGGAGAGAGGGAGAAGGAAGAGGAGTCAGGTGGGAAGGGCGTCTAGGTGATGGAGGTGCCACAGGATGCTTGGCAGGGGGCAGCGCAGAGTGAGGAGGCTGAGTGAGCTTCAGGGGTTCCGGAGCCCCCCAGCCCCCGGCCTTGTGATTGCCATGGCAACAGCCCAGGTCTGGCGTCACAGTCACAAAGGCTTCGTGGAGGTTCTGAGAATCTTCGTCTCTGGGTTTTGAGGATGACTGGATCGGGCACTGCCACAGAGAGGATTTCAGTCTCAAGACAAAACTGAAACAAAGCCCTCATGTGGTCCAAAAGACCTTGGAGCCTTAGAGATAGCTGATCCCCAAAATAAAGCAGTGACTCTGGACGCGAGCCTGCTTTTTAGTGAAGCACCTTTCTCCACCAGTATTGCCTTTGATCTTTTGATTTTAGGAGATCACCTGGCAGAACAGATCAGTTCTTGGGGCTTTGGAATCAGTCCTGAGTGTGAATCCTGGCTCCTCAGCTTGCAGCTGTGTGACTTGGAGCAAGTGACCGAACCTTTCTGTGCCTTTCTTATCTGTAAAGAGGGATACCATCTACTTTAAAGCAAGGTGCTGCTCTATGTAAAACCAGTGTCTGACATTGGTATGTGCTCAATAAATAGCTTGAATTCAGTATGTGAAGTTTTATTTGTGGGGCTTTTCTCGGTGAGAATAAAAATATGCTTTTCCATGTGACGGCACTGTATTTCCTCATTTTAAAATGACGTATTTATCTCTCCTGTTCACCTTCTCTGGCACTTCCGCAGGTGCTATGGCAGTATTAACAGGAGATATTTTATGTGTGAATTATACTCTATCTCCTTCCCAAAAGGATCTGACGCATCTATATATTTCTATCAATCATTTATATATATTTTCAATTATGCATGTCATATACGTTTCCCCTTCAGTTGCTTGATGTTTTTTAAAATTGCATTTTGTTGGGAATGCTTTTTAAAAATATGGCTATATCTGAAAACATCCATCTTGGTGCTGATGCAATCCTTCTTCAATATTCAGAAATGGAAATGTTTCCTTCCCAGCTGGGATAAATGATGGTCTATTTTCTCAGTAGATAGGATTTTTCTTCTCTATTGAAAATGTATAAGATAAAAACTGGAAGTCTCACTCTCTTCCCTCCAAACTGAATCTCCCCCTGCTTAAGTTACTCCTGTTGACAACGTGCAGTGTGTCCTCCCAGTCTTTTTTCTATGCTTATTTATACAAATAGATGTCTAAAAGGAGATATTTTTAAATTTTTATACAATCATTCAACTCTCATTTATCAAACGGACGTGCATATAAAGCCCATTTTTGTCAGTGCTGCAAGGCATTCTACATGCTGTATTGACCATGCTCTATCCAATCATTCCCATGGCTGATGAATTTATAGGATATTTATATTTAAGCCATTAATAACATTCCTGTGGTGTCATCCTCGTGTGTAGATATCTTTAGGCCCTTGAGCGTCTATTTCTGTAAAATCAATTTCTGTTGCTGAATCATAGGGTACACTCATTTAAAATCTTAAGATTCTGCCAATCGCTTCTTAAAAGGCTTCCTCTGTCTATATCCCAACAGCAAAGTGCAAGAAGTCCACTCTTCAAACCTTTAATCAGACTGGATGACCTTGATTTTCGCCGTTATAATCAGTGAACTTTGATATCTTATAGTTTTACATTTACATTTTTTGTTGTCTATGTGAGCATTTTCTTTTACGTTTATTGACTTTCTGGACTTTGTTTTTCTTTTTGTGAATTGTCAATCTTATCATTTGCCCAGTTTTCCATTGCTTTCTTTCTTATGTTGATTTGTAGGAACGCTTTGTCATATACATTACAAATATTTTCTCCCAGTCTTTGTGTTTAGATCATAAAAGATCATAAAATATTTAAGAAAAAACTTGGAATGAAAGTGAAAATTGTTAAGTTTATCCATGCATCGTCTATGTGACAACACTGAGCCCAGCCTGGCACATGGGAGGTCCCCAAAAACAACTTTATGGAGATATAATCAATGGAAATGATTTTTGGAAACTCCATTCTGATCTACAAATCTCAGCTAAGTCCACCTCTTCAGAGAGGCCTTCTCTAATTGCCAGATCCAAAGCAGCTCCTTCCACCCCACCTCTCTGTCCATCACCTGTGGTCTTCACTTTTTTTTTTGAGTTGGAGTCTCTGTCACCCAGGCTGGAGTGCAGTGGCACTCTCACGGCCACTGCAGCCTCAACCTGCTGGGCTCAGGTGATCCTTCCACCTCAGTCTTCCAAGTTACTGGAACCACAGGTGTCTGCTGCCACACCCAGCTAATTTTTTAGACTTATTGTAGAGACTAGGTTTCACCAAATTGCCCTGGCTGGTCTCAAACCCCTGAGCTGAGGTGGAGGTGAGAGGCAATCCCTGAGGTGGAGGTGAGGTCTTCCCATTTCACTCTCTGCAGTCATCCTGCCTATTTATCTGTTGACTTGTCTGGTTGATTTGTTGTCTTGTTGCCTGGGTCTCCACCGCTCTAGGAACCTTCCCTGGCTCACTCTTGGCTGTATACCCAGTCCCTAGAGGAGTGGTGGTATAGAGCAGCTGGTCCACAAGTAGTTCCTGAAGAGATGTTGAATGTAATGAAATTTTGGGTTTTAGCTCAATGTTATACAGTTTTGACAATCATCACTTTGCTCTGATGTGTTTTAAAATCTGTTGGGATAAACATACTAGCATCAATTATCTACTCATTGGCTTCATAATTATAAAAAATTGCTGAGATTCTTGCCTGATTATTCTCGCAGCTGAATGTCACAACCAACATGTCATGTTTTATAAAAATATAGGGAGGATTTAAACTGATATTGAATTGACTCTTTTATAGTAACTTGTTTTTATCTTCACTACATTCTGTTTTCCCAAATGGCAATGAAGTTTAGCTTTCCAGCTGGGCAAGGTGGTTCATGTCTATAATCCCAGCACTTTGGGAAGCTGAGGCGAGAGGATTGCCTGAGCCCAGGAGTTTGAAACAAGCCTGGGCAACATGGCGAGACCTTGTCTCTACAATAAATCAAAAAATTAGCTGGGTGTGGTGGTGCATGCCTGTAGTCCCAGCTACTTGGAAGGCTGAGGTAGAAGGATCGCCTGAGCCCAGCAGGTCCAGGTTGCAGTGACAGTGATCTTGCTACTGCACTCTAGCCTGGGCGACAGAGTGAGACTCTGGCTCAAAAAAAGAAAAAAGTTTAGCTTTCCATGTATTCATGTTTTTCTTTATTTCTCTCAATGTGCTTTAAAATTTGCCTTAATAAATACTATACGTGGCACACACTTGAGCTTGAGTGTAATTTGTTTTGGATCTGTTGTAAATAAAAGCTTTTTGTGCTGTATTTTCTATTTCCTTAATATTTAGGCCAGGCACCGTGGCTCATGCTTGTTATCCCAGTACTTTGGGAGGCCGACGCAGGAGGATTGCTTGATCCTAGGAGTTCAAGACCAGCCTAGGCAACATAACGAGACCTTGTCTCTACAAAAAAAAAAAATTGAAAAATAGCCGGCATGGTGCTGCATGCCTGTAGTCCCAGCTACTTGGAAAGCTGAGGTGGAGGGATCACCTGAATCTAGGAGGTCTAGGCTGCTGTGAGTTGTGATCGTTGTGATCATGCCACTGCATTCTAGCCTGGCTGAGAGAGTGAGACCTTGACTCAAAAAATACATACATACATTACATATACATATGTAGTCCTAAATATATATATATTCCTAAATGAATATATACATATGAATACATTTGCTGTTTTTGTTTGTTTAAATAGAGACGTGATATTGCTATGTTGCCCAGGCTGGTCTCGTACTCCTAGGCTCAAGCAATCCATCTGCCTCTGCCTCCCAAAGTGCTGGGATTACAGGCATGAGCCACAGCTGCTTGTAAGATTTTTTGTTGTTGCTACTGTTTCTTTGTTGTAGTTGACTTTCTTGGGCTACAGGCAGGCGCCACCATATTCGGCTAATTTTTTTATTGATTATAGAGATGAGGCCTCGCCATGTTGCCCAGTCTGGTCTTGATCTCCTAGGCTCAGGCAATCCTCTAGCTTCAGCCTCCTAAAGTGCTGAGATTAAAGGCACTCAGCGAAGGTATTTATTTATTTAGAACTTTTAAATACAAACTCCTTATTCAGAATTTCAAGTGTTCTGTTGCGGTTACTTTTATTATAGTTGCTGTTCTTATTAGTTTTCTCAGCTTCCTGCCTCCCTTCTCTGAACATGGTTACATTTCCTGATCTGCTTTTTCCTCCAATATTTTAATCAGGAATAGATATTAAATTTTACTGATAGCCTTCTCAACCTTTTTTGAAATGATTCTTTAATCATTTTTCTAGTTAATGTTAGTTGCTAATAACATTTTCTTTGTAATATACCATCCTTGTATTCTACTATTTGGTGGCAGTCAAATTATTATCTATATTAATTAGAGCATTTAATCAAAACAGTACTTGTCTTGTAAAATTGGCTGAACAAAACACAATTATTTTCTACATCCTAGCACATTTTAAGTAATATAAGAATTTTCTTTGTGGAATTTGATAAAAAGTTTTTCCATTGAATTCACTAAAGACAGGATGTTTTGGAAGGACACACTTGTATTAAATGTCCTCCTTTGATATTGATCTAATCACTTTCTTCCTACCTTCTGCTACATGCCTAGCATTATGAATATTTAGCGTCTCTCTCTGATGCATTATCCTATTTCCTATTCTGGTGATTAAAAAAAAATGCCATGGAAAGCCTTTCTGCCTGGGTCAGAGGTTGACCTTAGCTTCTCAGATTACATTCAATAGTAAGATTCTCTCCTCTTCTTGCTGAGATCTTCTAGCAGATTGTTGAACCTCTTTGTGTCTTTCTCTGATCTCCCAACTACGACTTTAAGATCACATCTTTTCCCTTTCTCTGGTTCTAATTCATGGGTCTGCCTATCCCCTACTGCTCAAGTATTCTTGGTCCACAGATTCCTGGCCCCCTTTGCAGTCTCCCCAGTTCACTGAGCCCAGTCAGGTGCCCTCATGCTCAGAGGCTTCCTGTTCCTGCAGTTGTGGAGCTCAGCTCGATGGTTAACCGGGCTGGCCCTGAAGACAGACTGACCTAGGTTTCAGTCCTGCTTCCCATACTTACTACCTTGGAAACTTTGAACACAATTTAACCTTTCTGAACCTCAGTTTTCTCATCTTTAAATTGGAAGTAATAATAGTTCCCACTTACTGGATTATTGTGAAGACTCAGTCATCCAACAAGTATTTATTAATTGCCTAGTGTGTGTCAGATATTATTTAGGTGCTAAGAATAAAGGTGTTGAGCAAAAGAAATAGACTCTTTATCTTCATGGAGCTTATTCTGGAGGAGTCAGGCAAACAAACAAAAGTATAAATACAATATATATATATATCTATCTATATATATATATATATACGCGCACACACACACACATATACACTGGAATTATATGTACATATTTTTATATATTACATCTATCCATCTATCTAAATTTCAGGCGGTATTTACGAAAAAACAAAACAGCTGGGCTCGGTGGCTCAGCCTGTAATCCCGCGCCTTGGGAGGCTGAGGTGAGTGAATTGCCTGAGCCCGTGGGTTCGAGACCCGCCTGGGCAACTTGGCAAGACCTCATCTCTACAATAAAATCAAAAAATCAGCCGGGCATGGTGGCGCGTGCCTGTAATTCCAGCTACTCGGAAGGCTGAGGCAGAAGGATGGCCGGAGCCCAGCAGGTCGAGGCTGCGGTGGACGGGAGCGGCCACTGCGCTCCAGTCTGGGCGACAGAGTGAGACTCCAACTCAAAAAAAGAAAAAAAAGAAAAGGAAAAAAGAAAAAACAAACAAAACAAAGAGCATGGAGAAAGAGGTACCAAGAGTGTTACTGTATTTGAGGGGCCTGTGAGGCCCTTTCTGAGGAGGTGATGTCTAAGGAGAGACCTGAATGAAGAGAAAAAGCCTGGCATGTGAATGACTAGGGAAACGTGTTCCTGGCAGAAGGGACATCAAATATAAAAGCCCTGAGGTGGGATGAAAGAAGACTCTACAAATAAAAGTTTGACAGACTTACAGCACACATGAGCTGCGGGTAATGCTTCCACCATCACTGCCATAATGATCATGGCCAACACAGCTGGAGTCCTACTAAAGGGGCCTCAGTATGGCTTGGGCGGGAGCTGACTCCTGACCATGAACCAGAGATTCTGGTGTCAGTTGTAAGGGCTGGCATCTTCCCCTTTCTCGTTCCCAGGACCCCTGGGGGGATGCACAACACTACCTACCCCTCCATCTCCAGCACATGTGCGTCCCTCCCTACTGTCCACTGCATTCCATCCATGATCGCTTCTGACATTGACTACTCGGGTGAGTTTCAAGGACTGAATCTACTTCAACCCCACCCCCTAAAGACACACCTGGAACGGGGCTCTGCACACAGTAGAACCGCAATAATTGGTGGGGACTGTCGGGGCCCTCAGCCCACTTTCTCCTTCCCCTACCCCATCAGATTGAGAGTGGCCTGATTCTGGTCTGGAACATAAAAAGCAGAAGTGGCCCTCAGGATCTGGGCTCTCATAGAGTCACAGGCCCTTCCCTGTTGGAGACAAACTTTTGGGGCTCTTGAGGTGAGATTAGCCATGAGGAAGGAGGCCACTACCATATTTTGTTTGTTTTTTCTTTTCTTTTCTTTCATTTTCTCTCCCTTCCTCTCTCTTCTTCTCCTTTCTCCCCCTCTCTCCCTCCCTCCCTCTCTCCCACCCTCCTTTCTTTCTTTCTTTCTTTCTTTCTTTCTTTCTTTCTTCTCTTTCTTCCTCTCTTTCTGGACGGGAATTTTGCTATGCTGCCCAGGTTGGTCTTGTACTCCTGGGTTCAAGCAACCCTCCCACCTTGGCCTCCCAAAGTGCTGAGATTACACTGTGCCTGGCTGTACTATATTTTCTTCTAGGTTATTTTGCAACCTAACTTCTTCCCCTCACACACCTTCTCTCCCTGAGACTTGCCTTCTCTTTGTTGCTTCCTCTGTAAGCCAAGTTCTGTCACAGCACACATTTCAATACCACAATTTAGGAGGGAGTCATGTGTCAAGTGTAGACATCTGAATTACAGAAGAGAGTTCTTCTTTCATAAAGAAATGCAACTTTATTATTTTCAAGTACATATGTAGTACCTCAAACTAATGTCTTACAAAAGTTACCAGTAAAGATCCTGTAGATGCTTTTTAAACAAATACATAGGATTGAGGAAAATTAGCTCATGCACTCACTACTTTTAAATGGGTATTTCTAAAGTGCCTGAAAAGTATTGTTCTAGGTAGACTAAATATGCCATCCCTAGCAATATTGCTTATGCTCTTAATTTACTAGACAAACGCCATTTTTGCTGATTGTACAAAGATAAACTTTTGTCCATAGTTTATAATCTTAAATTAATCAGGCCGAAATGAGTATGGTCTCCTATGCAGATTCCCAAGCCCAAGGCCATGTCTCCCTTACTTCAAGGTACTTCTGATGAAGCAGAATTCCAGTGCAATGAAGTAATAGCCTGTGGGGCTGTTCGTGGGCTTGTTTTTTGTGTGTGTTTCTTTCCTGTCTGCCTTGGGTCTTTTATTTCCTTAGGTGTCCCTCTCACTTGCATGGCCTGTCGGGGTCTTTCTGTGCAGGACATTCCCAGTGCCTTCCAAGTCAGGTTTAGAGAATGGGGAGAGCTGCCTGCAGAGCATCAATGTGAGAGACGGAGGGAGGAGGGGAAGGGAAGGAATCTCCTGAAGGAACCTAAAATCAACCCAGCCCAGGGACAGGGACACAGTGATCATCAGGGTGAAGGCTTTTTGCCTGGGAGGGAGGGACAGCCCTGCCACCAAGGAGATCAAAGGCAAGTCTCCTAACATTTTCCCTCTTGCTGTCCAAAGGTTCTGACCATGTTCATGATCTACGCTGGTTCTGCATGTCCTTGGAAGGCAGGAAGGTTCTGAGAACTTCTGTACCCAATTCTAGCCAATGGCCGGGGAGCTCTTCTTCCAGGGCTGACAAGGCAATGCCTGGGAATGACACTAATTCATCAGAATGGGCACGGAGGAGAAGGGAGCTGGGGGTAGGTGACTGGGAAAAACTGCAGCTATCCCTCTTAGAAGAGCTTGGAACTCCAAGGACTGTATTATAGAGGGAGAGGTGCATGTGACTGAGAGAGCCCGAGCTTCTGTGACATCTGGGCCTCGTGGACCAAGAGGACCGCTGACCAAGGGCCGGCACTCAGGCGTGGCGGCCCCCGGAAGCGTCCGAGCACCTCTGGTCCTGCCTCTGCTGCTACTCTGACGAGTTCTGAACTTGGTCTGCTGTGGGGTATTCCAAAGGGCACGGCACAAAGCTGGGGCACACAGCAGACGTCCGGAGACCTCAGGCAAGTCAAATGTCCTGATGTGGGCGCCGTCTCTCTCCTTTCTTGACTCTGTTCCTTTGCTGCCGCTCCCCTCCAGCCAGCCCCACCCCCACCTCCCACCTGCCTGCCCAGTTGTCCTCCCCGGGTCCCTGTGCAGCCTTGACTGGAGACCAGCCTGGCCTCTCTCCTCAGCTTCCCTTTCTGGCTTCAGGCTCTTGCACTCACCGAGGCGCCTTTGTAATGTCAAGATCTGAAGGGGAAACCAAGGGGACAGAGTCCAGAAGGAAGCTAAGCAGGGGTGACAGTGGGAGGCGGGCCAGGCTGGACATTTGGTGATCTGAGAGGGCTTCCTTCTCCTGGTTTAGGCAGGTTCCTGCCTTTGGATGCTGATCTGTTACAGGAGGAGGGGGAGTGAGGGGGAGGGAATGGGGAGGAGTAGGGTAGCCCTCAGTTCCTCAGAGAGCAAGAGACGACGTAGTGGAGGGAAAGGGACTGGGCAGGGGACGCTGACATCTAATCTGATTGTTCACAGTCGGGTCCATGGGGCAACCACCCCAGCTTTCTTTATTTATCCACTCCCTGCAACTTAGCCTGCTGAGTTGCCCCACTGTCTTTCCCCAACTCTTCTCCCAAAATACCACATCAAGTTTTCCATCCTTCTCCGTCACCATCCCCGCAACACCTCCAGAGCCCCCCATCTATCCTGTGCCTGATTCTTCTTCCAATGGGCTCAGTAGTACGTCTCCTTCTCCACCCAGCCTGTTAGAGAGATCGGGGTGGGGGTTACAGTGTGAGCTTAAAAGGAGGTGGGAGAGCAGCCTCCTAGGGGCATGGGTTGCTGAGGCCAGGGGGACTGAGAAGCCTGGTGGGGGAGGGTGTAAAAGGGAGGAGAAGAAAGTCCAGGGAGCAGGACCATGGGCTAGAGGCATGGAGGGTGAGGCTGCCTTGAGGGAGGTTGTATCTGGCTCATTGGAGGGCGGGCACAGAGTCCGAGGGAGGGCAGATGCCCACAGGGCCTCTTGGATAGCAGGTGTGTGTCTGAGGGGGCAGCCATCCATTGCTGCTGTGTAGAAGGGTGGCATGGGGTCAACAGCTCTTCTGATTTCTTCTGGAGAAGTCAGACTCAGATTTTATGGGAAATCCCCAAGTCTTAGCCATCAGGCCAATTAAACATCCTGTCCCCACACAAAATACTGGGCAGTCAAACCCAACAATATCCACAGACCATATTTGGCTTTTGCCCAGCCATTTTTAACCCGTTATGTGATTAAAAATGCTTGCTGGAAAAACAACAACTTGTTGGTTGACGCCCGGGAATCAGGAGGCCTGGGTTCTGGTGCTGGTTCTGCTATTTCTTGCTTTACCACCCCGAACAAATACATTCATCTCTATATCTCCTCTCTTTATCTGTGATGTGGGGCTAGGTGACCGGAAGGGACCTTCTAAGTCTGATGTTTTGAGGTTTCACAGGTGGAAGGTAGAGGGCCTAGGTGAGTTGGGTGGGACTTAGAATCTGACAGGGAGTCAGTGGGAGAACAGGTTCCAAGGTCAGGGCACCTGGGACCTGGGACCCCAGGATCTGAGGGTGCCGAGGAACGGGGTCAGGGATCCACGGTGGGAGTGGGGTTTGCTTTGGAGCCCGGAAGGGGGTTCACTGGGGCTGGGGGTTGGACTCTGTGAAGGCTGGGGCGGGGTGTGGAGGAACGTACCACCAGGATACCGCCGCAGTATGAGCTTTCGGACCTCGTCATAGATGAAGATAAGAAGGCTGTAGGGGAAGGCGCAGAACCACCATGTGACCCTGAAAGCAACAGAGGCGAGTGATAGGAGCATCAGAGGTCGGCTTGGCGGTCATGTGGAGTAGGATTCAAACGGATCAGGGCTTGGATCCCAGAGGGGGCTCAAGGCTGCTGAGGCAGAAATGGTTGCCAGAAAGAGACACTCACTTGAGTGGGTACATGCGGAGGGCGACCCCCATGCCAGGGCAGTAAGAGAGAAAGGCAGCCAGTGCCGTCTCCTCCAGGAGCCCGAAGATCAGGATCTTGTTCCTGGAAGGGCAAAGAAAGGAGGGTATGGAGAATCTGAAGGGGTCAAGGAGGGAGAGATCCCAGATGCCCTGGGTAGAAGGGAGAGAGGAGAGAAGAAACGTGAGGGAAGGATCACAAATGACCCTGTCCTTGTTCTCGTCCAACGTCCTCTCCTCATGCTTCATGAAAACAAAGCCAAACTGTCATTTCTTTCCTGCTTATTGAGTTAGGCCTCTGAGTGATATCTATCGTACACATGTATTCATTCTTTAAACAAATGTTTCTTTGTGTTGGGAGGTGTGCTCTGTACTGGAGACACAGGGGTCTGCATGGGATCCACCCTCATGCAACTTATAATCTTGTTACTGCTCCAGGCACGTGGTCTGTGAGAGTCTTGTATCCCCAGCGAGATCCTTTGAAAGCTGCTTCACTGCAGGGTCCATGTCTGTCTTCTGCATTCTCAGTGTCTCCTCCGGGTCTTGGTGGTGGTTCATCACAGGTATTTAATGAAGAAAAGAATGTATAGTACTTAGCACAGGGGAGGCTGGCTGTACAGGGAGGGGTTAATACAGGCATTCACTGAAGCAGATTGAAAAGCAGGATAGAATCAAGGTAGTTTCTGCAGTCAGATAGGTGGAGTCTACTCCCAGGCCTGCCCCTTACTATTGTTGGGCTGTAAGCGACCTTGACCTTTTCTAAGCCACATGTTCCTAGGTGAGTGCCTGACTTCTACAAAACTTTTCTAAGTCGTGCAAGTAGCATCTCTGAGGACCTTTAGTGACCTGGGAATCTTAGGTGAGGTTGCCTCTGGCCAGGAGATTTATTGGTATTAGTCCACCTTCTTTGTACATTTCGTTTCCTTCACATTTGCTATGCAGATGGGCTGGACTCAGATAGTGTGGCACGTCCCACCTTTCTGTGTCACCCATGCAGGCCTCAGAACGGTACCCAGTTTCTTAGCCTCTCTGCTCCTTGTCCTCTACCAACTGCATTTCCTCATCAGTATTCTTAGCTTGCTGGAATTCCTTCCTTTGTGCTACCTTTATTTATCTCACAGACTTCCCACTTTCCTCTCTCAAGGATCTGAAGTGCTATTAACTTCGCCAGGGTTTGGCATCTTCCCTGTCCCCAAACTAAGAAATTGTGACACTTGGGCCACCGTTCACAGTAGAAGAAAATAAAGAGAACTAGCACGATACCTTCAGCACTCAACCAGCATCCTTGCCAGAGTCTCAGAGTCATGAACAGTGCCAGACTCTGTGACAGGCCAGCACAGCAGTGTCGGGTATCAGCCGGGTATTAGGACGGACCCTGGTATCAGCACAGCCAGGTATTAGGACGGACCCCGGTGAACCCATACCTTCTGTATGACATTAGGCATATCATTTAACCTTGTTGGGGCCTCTTAGCCATCAGTTGTAAACAATAACACCCACCTCATGGAACTATTGTGTGGTTAAGCAATGTGTGCTGGGCACTCAGCTGGGTGCCTGGCACGTTGTAACTCACATCACAAGAAGGCACCGAACCTGACTCTGAGAGACAAGTGCTGTTAATTAGGCTGCCTGCAGGGGGAAGGAGAGCACAGCAGACCCTGGACTGAGGGCCAGGCAAAGGATGGTGGTGGGTGGCACCCACGTGGGAGTTGGGGAAAGGAAGGAAGGAAGGAAGAAAGAAAGGGAGGGAGGGAGGGAGAATGGAGGAAGATGAAAGGAAAGGAGACGGGAAGGAGACGCTACCAGAGTACATTTTAGGAGCAGAATTAGAACTTATGAGAAACAGTCATACATTCCTCCCTCTTCTCCCATCGTTCTCAAAACTGGCTGTGGATATGCAGCTGGATCATGACAATCTGAGGTCCCCTTTGTAGACCTGGGCCAGAGCTGAGGTGATGTGGGGTCAGAAGCCTGACCTGTGTGGGTGAGTGGGTGTGCCCAAGCACTCTCTGCCCAGTGGATGCATGCCAGCAGGGCGGACACTCACTTCATGCCCTGCTGGAAGACTGAGTTGCGCCGGGTCTTGCAGATGATGAGGTCAGCCCACTGCACAACCACAATGCTGGCGAAGAAGGCTGTGTGGCACGTGAACTCCACCACCTTCCGCTGCTCGTAGGTCTGGGAGGGAAGTGGCGAGAGAGACGTGAGTGTCTGAGGAAAGGGCAGGACCAGATTGTGGTACCCAATCTGCCCTTAGGCCCGGGGTCCCCAATTGGCCACTCCTGCCAGGTGCCCAGCTCCACCCCTGCATGACTGTGTTCCTGCATGTACACCGGCCACCCACCCACTCTTGGCCGTAGCTGTCCTCCAGGTCGTTCATGGTCCGGTCATCCCAGTCGAGGCGGATTCCCAGCAGCCGTGATGGCAGGAAACCATTCTCTGCCAGGATCACAAAGTAGGTGAAGAAGCCACCTAGCGCCTGAATCATCCCTGTGGATAGTGGGCAAAAGGCAAGGCCTGGATCAGGGAGGGAAGCAAAGGGGGCAGCCCCTCAGGGCCAGAGATGGAAACCCCTGTGCCCCGGGGAGTTGGCCTTGTCCTGGAATTCTGCTTGGGGCTCATCCCTCTGAAAACTGGGGAAATAACCCTCCGGGGCGGCCTCTCTAGCCTCAGGACCCACGTACCAATCTGTCCGTAGGCCATGCTGATAAGCCTCTCATTCACCAGCTTGTCTGTTTGGGGGTTTCGGGGCTGCCGCTTCATGATGTCACTCTCAGCTGCCTCATAGGCCAAAGAGATGGCAGGGACCTGCAAGGGACAAAACATGGGGAAGCGGAGAGCATGAGAAGGGGTGTGGAGATGACTGGAGCATTGGATGGTTGATGGTGGAGAATATATGCATTTATTAAGACCCTGCTGTCTGCCAGGACGTGGGCGTGTCTTCTCTCTAACCAGCACCACCTGGTCAGTCGCCCAGTGCACCTCTCCCTCCATCGCCCACCCCTCCTCTCACTGTGCCCACGGGGTTGCCTTGCCTGTCCCCTCTGCCACCTCCTGGGCTCACCATATCTGTGCCCAGGTCAATGCAGAGGATGGTCACAGTGCCCAGAGGGAGGGGGATGTTGATGATGATGAACAGCAGGAAGGGCGTGATCTCAGGGATGTTGCTGGTCAGGGTGTAAGCGATGGACTTCTTCAGGTTGTCAAAGATGAGGCGGCCTGTGGGGGAGGTTCTGAGGGCATCAGGGAGATTAGAGGACCCCTCCCCAACCCCTGAAACATGGCTGCCCGTCTTCCTGAGAGAGGAAGATTTTGTGATTGAGGTAAGCTAAAGCAGGCTGGGGCTGCCTGGAGTCCTGGGCTGACTTTTCAATGGGGTAAAGACCTGGGAAGCAGACATCCTGGACACCTCCCAGCCCACGTGACCTGCTTACCCTCCTCCACCCCCGTGACGATGGAGGCGAAGTTGTCATCCAGCAGGATCATGTCGGCCGCCTGCTTAGAGACGTCAGAGCCAGAGATGCCCATGGCAATGCCGATGTCGGCCTTCTTCAGTGCAGGGGAGTCATTCACCCCGTCACCCGTCACAGCCACAATAGCTCCCTGGGGAGAAGATCCAGTCAGCGCTTGAAGATGAAGCCCTGCCAAGTCTACCTCCTCGGGCCTTGTCCTGCACCCCCCGCCCAGTCCCTCCTGCCATCTGCCTCTGTGGCTGTGCTCACCTGCCTCTGACATCCCTCCACGATGATGAGCTTCTGCTGAGGGGACGTACGGGCAAAGACGATCTCCGTGTGGTTCTTAAGGATCTCGTCCAGCTGCTCTGACGTCATGTCCTTCAGGTCCGAGCCATGCACCACGCACGCCTTGGCTTCTCTGGAGGGCGGGGCAGAGACAGATGAGCTCCCAGGCCAGCCAGCTGCCTCACCTTACTGCCTTGGCCTGCAGGCTCCCTGCTAAGCCCATTCCTCCATTGCTTCAGTTCTCCTGTCCTCATGCTCAGTTTCCCTATTTCTCTCTGATGAAGCAATGCTAAATCCTCACCCTGTGAAACCATCATGGCCATAAAGGCAGTTTGCGCTGGCGCCGTGGCTCACATCTGTGATCCCAGCACTTTGGGAGGCTGAGGCGAGAGGACTGCCTGAGCCCAGGGGTTTGAGATCAACCTGGGCAACCTGGCGAGACCTCGTTCCTATATTAAAAATGAGCCGAGCACCATGGCACATGACTGTAGTACTTGGAAGGCTGAAGTGGAAGGATTGCCTGAGCCCAGCAGGTCGAGGCTGCAGCAGCTGTAAGTGTACCACTGTACTCTAGCCCTAGGCTACAGAGAGACTCCAACTCAAAAATGAATGAATGAATAAATAAATAAATAAATAAATTCAGTTTGCTAGGCCCTGGCTAGTTCCTGATACACATCCACTCCTCCAGCAGCCCTGCAATGTGGCTAGTATCCGCACCTTGTGGTTGAGAAGAAGGAGGCCCAGGGCGTAAAGTGATGTCTCCAAGGCTACGCAGTGAATCAGCAGCACAGCCTGGACACAAACCCAGGGCTGAGGAACCACTCACAGAAGTGTTAGTGGTAAAGCCTGTCCCAGAGATGCTGTCCTAATAACATATATATATTATACATATATATATGTATATATTTGGGGGGGGCACTGAAGCCTTCTGTGGGAGAGGTGTGTTGATCGAGACAGGTGCGTCCTGCAAAGGGCTCACCTGGGGTTGACTTGACTCACAGGGATGTTGAGCCGTGCTGCGATGTCCTCCACGGTCTCGTTGCCCTCGGATATGATGCCCACGCCTTTGGCAATTGCCTTGGCTGTGATAGGGTGATCCCCGGTCACCATGATCACCTAGTGGGAAGAGGAAGAGAGAAAAGGAAAGCAATCTTAATGATTTTCCTCCCTTCTAGTCCTTTTCCAAAGTCAGGAAAAGCTAGGCCACAAATTATCCGGGGCTGGTAGATCCTAGCCAAAGCAATGGAATTATGTGTAGTGTGTGTTTGTGTGTGTGTGTGTGTGTGTGTGTGTGTGTGTGTTTGGGTGGGTGAATAAGGAGGAGAGATAATGATATGTTGTATTACTTTCAGAGGATCAGAGATAGCTTGCTTTAGTGGAGATAGAGTGACAAGTTGATGAGGCTCTTTGGAAGGGAAGCCTCAGTTCTCTGGGATTACTCAGGAGACTCCTCAGGAGTTTGGATTTCATGGGATTCAAGGCCCTCAGAGCTGGAAGGGCCCTTTGACATCTCCTTCATTTCACAGATGAAGAAACCAAGACTTAGAGGGGGCCTACGATTTGCTCAAGGTGACAGGCCCAGAACTAGGGCACGAGGTTCTCAGTGTCTGTGATCACTGCGGCAATCCAGGGACAGAGCAGAAATAAGATGATGACAGAGCCTCTGCTTCCCCCCTTGCTCATCTGCCTCAGACATCCTCCACAGCGTGAGGCGTGGTGAGCCCTGCCCTAGCCCTGATAATGTTCGTTGCTGCTGTTGCAGAATAAATGGAGTTGGGATGGAGAGGGGGTGGTGTCAGACAGGCTGGTTAAGAGGCTATTACAGTCAACCAGGTACGGTGGATCTTGTCTGTAATCGCAGCACTTTGGGAGGCCGAGGCTGGAGGATCACTTGCGGCCAAGAGTTCAAGACCAACCTGAACAACATAGTGAGACCCTGTCTCTGCAACATGAAAATTATTTTTAAAAGGTTATTAAGCTCAAGGTGAGCAGAGAGGACTAGGCTAGCATTTGCACTTGCGGCCAACAGACACCGAGGGAGGCTTCTTTAGCTCCACTGCTTCTCTCCCACCCCCACCCCTACACTGCACCTGCACCTCCAAAGGCCACAGGGGTCTCCCAACTGAACACCAAAGGCAGGCTTCATTCTGCTGGACCCCTCTGGGGAACTTGGCCCTGCTGACCACCTCTCCTTGCAATCCTTCCCTCCCTTGGCTTCCTCTGACTCCGCCACCCTGGTCCCCACCTTTCAGCATGTTCTTCCCCAGACTCTTCAGCGTGGCAGCCTCATAGGATGGAAGAAGCGCCAGCACCAGAGTTGGGTGGGACCGTAAGTTTAGACATCCACCATCTCCAGCTACAGCCCCTTAGACCTGTCAACTTGCCGAGTTGGCATAGCGCAGATGACTCTTGTCTCGCCAGGTGGTCACGAAGATGACACAGCATCAGGCGGATGTGCCAGAAGTCTTAGCTGGCTCCCTCCCACTCCCCTACCCCCACCACTGACTCCTCTCTACTTGCCCCCAAGTGTTGGTGTGGCCCAGTCTCCCTTCTCTTGGCCCATGTGCTCTCCCTGGGCGGTATGATAACATCTACCAGCAAGCTTTTAGTTTGCACCATTGTGCTAATGAGGTTCAAGTCTCCAGTCCTGACCCTCTTTCATGAGCTCTCGACCATGGTCCAGCTTTCCCTGAAACGTCTCTCCTGGGGTGTCTTACAGATGCTTAACACTTAGGGTCAGAATTAAACCCGTTATCTCTGCTCCCACCGTCCACCACACCTGCCCTTACTCCCGACACTGTCCTCTGCATCCTAACCCTTTCTCCTCGATATCTTCTGCACCTCCAGTATCCATGTTGGTGACCGAGTTCTCAAAACATTTCTCAAATGTGACTATCCCTCTCCACTCCCTTTGTCACTGCCCTAATTCAGGTCATCGTCCCCTGCTGGACTATTGCAATGGCCTCTTCACCTGCATCCTTGACTTCAGTTTTTCTCCAAATCCAGGACCTTCTCCATCCAGGGAGCTTCTTGAAAACTAGACCTGCCTGCCCGTGACACCTGTGGCTCTGTGGCCCGCAGGATAAAGCTCACATCTGGCATTTAAACAAAGTCCCTCTGACTGACTGTGACCCAACGTTTCGGTCTCACTCCTCAGTGCTCTTTGCCAAACCCACACACATACCTTGTACGGTCTAGCCACATCAGGGTACGCACTGTTCCCTGACCTGGCCTTTCCCTTACAGAATGCTTTACAACCTTCAAAGCTCAGATCAAATATCACTCCCTCAGTTAAACACTGTCCAACTCCCTGAGGCAGAATTAACTGCTCCCTGCTCTGACTGTTCATGGAATCCTCTGCCCTGGCCTCTGTGGTAGTTCTGGTCACAGCAAGAGGCACCTGACCCGGAGGAGCATGGGCTTTCCAGACAAGCAAACCATGCTCCATGGTCCCCATTCACCTCTGACAGGCAGTTTTATTTTTGGAAAGCTACTCACCCACTCTCAGTCACAGTTCCTTTCACTTTGAAACGGGGATAATGGTGCCTACCTTGGAGACAGTGGTTATGGGGTTCAGAAGTCACATGTATACACAGCACCAAGTCCTCTGGTGCGATGGTTAAGAAATGGCAGACAGCCTTGTTTCAAATCTTGGCTCTACGACTTACTAGCTGTGTGGCCACGGGCATGTGACATTGTGCCTCAGTTTCCCTCTTTGTAAAAAAGGGAAAATGCTAATGCTTACTCATAGGGTTGTTGTGAGGATTAAATGAGATCATATTGATTTGGTGCTTAGAATAGTGCCCGATTTACATAAAATCTCAAAAAATTGAGATTAAAAAATGATTGTTATTACTGTATCTGCCCCATGTCAGGTGCTCAATTACCCTAACTATTCTTCTTCTTCTGGAATTAACTGTAAAGATGTCAATCTGTCCTGAAAGATCATGAGGTGAGAAGACTGGACCTGTGTCCTGCTTATTTTTGTATCCTCAGCACTTAGCACAGTACCTGGCCCTCAGTAGACAGTTAAGTCAAAGTGACTTGGCAGTAGGTGAGATGTTGGAAAAAGAAGAGCAGGGAGCCGGGCTCGGTGGCTCAGCCTGTAATCCCACGCCTTGGGAGGCTGAGGTGAGTGGATTGCTTGAGCCCGCGGGTTCGAGACCCGCCTGGGCAACTTGGCAAGACCTCATCTCTACAATAAATCAAAAAATCAGCCGGGCGTGGTAGTGCGCGCCTGTAGTTCCAGCTACTTGGAAGGCTGAGGCGGAAGGATCGCCGGAGCCCAGCAGGTCGAGGCTGTGGTGGCCGGGAGCGGCCACTGCACTCCAGTCTGGG
>CAUYQG010070113.1:0-19018 GCA_963574415.1 Tarsius wallacei
ATTTGATGTCTTGTGGGGGTTCTCTGTCTCTCTTGTACTTGGGTGGTAACATCTCTGGTGAGATGGGAAAATTTTTCTTGGATTATCTCCTGGAATACTTGCTCCAAGTTATTCTCCATTTCCCTTTCTCTTGTGGGATACTAATCAGGTATAGGTTGGGCCTCTCAATATAATTGCACCTCTCTTGTAGGCTTTGTTCTTTCTTTCTGAGTCTTCTTTCTATGTTTTCTACAGATCAGGTTAGTTACATGTTCTGGTCTTCAAGTTCTAAGATTCTTTCTTCAGCTAGATTAATGTTGCTTTCCATGCTTGTCATCTTATTATTTCCCGGATGAAATTTTTTATTGCCAAAATCTCTGTTACAAGTTCTTTCAGTGTTGCATCTTGTCTTTCTTGAGTCTTATTCATTCTTTCCATCCATTCTGTAATCCCTGTCATGTTTTGGGGCCAGTCGTTGGTGACTTCCATTGTTAGGAAACCAAGGTCTGATTTTTCAGGAGTTTGGTACACTTGAAATTGCCTGTGGTCTTCCTTTGTTTTTTCATCATTTGTGACAGATCTCTTGTTTTTCTCTTTAGTTCTGTTATTCAGTGTCAGTGGGAGAGGCTTTCCCTACTATTGTTTGCTCAACCTTCTATTCTTCCCTGATCCATGCTCTGGATTTGTTCTATTTTAAAATAGGACAGTGGATGGGAAGCTTTGCTGTCTCTTGTAGTTTTTGAAAGTCGAATAAAGTAGGGAATGGGGTGCTAGGATTCAGAAACTGCTTGCAAATTACAATGTTCACTTATTGTGGTATGTGTTCCCTGAGATGCACTCTCCATCACCACCACTGTATATGATGATGCAAAGCAGAAACCAACACAAGAAACAATTGAACACACACACACACACACACACACACACACTCTCCAAAACAAATTGGAATAACAATATGTGAAACAAAACAAACAACAAAAAGCCAAGAAAACTGAACACACACACACAAACACACACACACACACCACACATACACACACACACACCTAGCACAAAGTGAATGGAGAAGAAAAACAGACCGGGGTGGGGAAGAATTCGGTTCAAATCCTCACATATATTGATACACACCTTAAACTATAAAAAATGAAAATAAAAAAAACCAGAAGAACAAAAGAGCAAAAGCAAACCAACAACAACAAAATTGAAAGATGAACACTCAATCATTCACATACATAAAGAGAAAACCACAAATAAAAGAAGATAGAAGCCAGGCTCAGTGGCTCAGCCTGTAATCCCATGCCTTGGGAGGCCGAGGTGAGTGGATTGCCTGAGCCCGTGGGTTCGAGACCCGCCTGGGCAGGCGAAACCTCATCTCTACAATACATCAAAAAAAATTAGCCGGGCGTGGTAGTGCACGCCTGTAGTTCCGGCTACTCGGAAGGCTGAGGTGGAAGGATCGCCAGAGCCCAGCAGGTCGAGGCTGCGGTGGCCGGAAGCGGCCACTGCACTCCAGTCTGGATGACAGGGTGAGACGCCAGCTCAAAAAAAAAAAAAAAAGAAGATAGAAATAGAAAAAGAAAAGAAAAAAAACTTTTGCAGGGATGCAGATCAAACCCTCACATACACATTCATGCACAAAGGAAAAAGATTTAAAACACGGATGAACTACCGGGCTCGGTGGCTCAGCCTGTAATCCCAGCATTTTGGGAGGCTAAGGCAAGTGAATTGCCTTAGCCCGCAGGTTCAAGACCCACTCGGGCAACTTGGCAAGACCTCGTCTCTAAAATAAATCAAAAATTAACTGGGCATGGTAGTGCATGCCTGTAGTTCCGGCTACTTGGGAAGCTGAGGCAGAAGGATCACTGGAGCCCAGTAGGTCGAGGCTGTGGTAGCTGGGAGCATGCCACTGCACCCCAGTCTGGGTGACAGAGTGAGACTCCAACTCAAAAAAAAAAGAAAAAAGAAAAAGAAAAGCAGATGAACTAAGAAACAAGCAAAAAAATTTTAAAAATTAAAAAAACCCCTGCCCTCTTCTGGCAGGCTCTGTAATTGTTCCTCTAATCTGGTCTCCTGCAGAGCCACCCCTTTTACTCTCTCCTCAGTATCCAATGCAGGGAAGGAGGAGGGGCAGGGGAGGTGGGCAGGGCTGCATTCCTCCCCTTCCAGTCTCGAATGGTCAGGGAGATCTCCTCCTGTGGGGAGGTTTGGGATTGTCTCTTCCCCAGGCATGTACTTGCAGGAGGTGCCCCAGCCAGGCCTTTCCTGGAATGGAGTTCTCCTATTGCAACCGATGTCCAGGCTCCGCCTGGGTTTGTCTTGCTCAGTTGGGCCCACCTGTGTGGATCTGATGTTCAGAGGATTGCTGGGGAGGACGGAGTTTGGGTCAGCCCCAAACTCACCACTGATCTCTTTGGAATCCTTCCTCATCCTTTTCTGTCCACACCCTTTGTCTTGCAGCTCAGGGTATGGTGTGGGGCACCTGGGACTCAGCACTCGTCAGGTCCCTCTGAAGTTTTTGCTTTCAGGATTTTCCCACTGGGTCACGATCAATCCCTGACTAGTTGATCTGCCAGTCACAGAGATCGGGTCTGTTGCTCCACGGTGAGCAAGTCGGAGTACTTTCCTGCCCTGCCTTCACGATGGTGATGGGGTGCCTCTCTTGTCCTCTTCTATGGGACTTTACCTCTGGACTCCCTCCACAGCCCCCGCTACCAGTGCCCTGCCAGTTGCTGAAGTGGTGAGGCAAAGCCTGGAACCAGCAGTCTCTCCTACTGCAGTGGTGAGGCAGAGCCTGGGGCGGTAATCTCTCCCCACAGCTTCTTCACAGTAAAACTTTTGTCTGTTTAAAAATAAATGGCGCTTGGCTTCTGCAAGCTGGGAAGAACCAGGGACCAAGCAAAGAAGCTGCAGCACCAGCTGTTGCACCAGGGCCCTGGCCACTTGCTCATGAACCCCTGCTTAGTCTCTCCCAGCATTTTCTTCCCAGGAAGGGTTTTGTTGATTTAAAAAAGAAAAGGTGCTCGGCTTCTGCATCCCAGGAATCACTAGGGTCCAAGCCCATCAGCTGCAGCACCAGCCGTTGCACCAGGAAAACCCTGGCTGCTAACTCCCTCGCTCTGTCAGTCACTCACACGCCCACTTGCTCACCAGCACGTACACATTTTCCATACACTCACTCACACCGGGACTCACATAGTCCAACTGGCTCAGCTATCATCTTCCCCTAGTCTCTGATATGTTCTCTATAGAAAAAATTTAAGAATACACTAAAAAGCTGTTTTTGCTAAAAAAAAATTGACTTCAACAAGGTTGCAGGATAGAAATAAATCATTTTGTTATACACTTGCAATTAATATCTCAAAAGTAAAATTCAGGAAACAGTTCTATTCACAGCAGCATCAAAAACTATAAAATACTTAGAAATAAATGTGTAACAAATAAGTGCAAAATATACACTCTAAAAACTACAAAGCAATGTTAAAAAATTAAAGATCTGCCTCATCAACAAGGGTACCTGCATAATCAATGTTTGCATACCTAACCCTGAATTGTACCCCACATCTTTATTATAATAAAAAAAGAGCTGTAATAAAATTAAAACAAAACAAAACAAAAAGGTAAAGCAAAGGCGGCAGAGGATAGAGTAGAATTTTTCCTAAGCACAGAGCATGTATAATATGTTCTGTTCCTCTAAGGATGAAAACAACATGGCATCACTGCCCCACATCTTTTTGGAGTATTAATTTCCATTAATGTTAACTGTACAGGTTCAGCTGGAAAGAATGAATTTATTATATATTCCAAATATTACATGACCCCACAGTATAAAATTTTAAAATTCCCCAAAATTGCAATATTGGAATATGTCTACAAGGATGCCTTCACCAGCCTACTGGTTTCATTTTATGAAATTGAGTTTTCTGAACAATGACCGAGGAAACAATGATGATTTCGTCAGACCTGGGTCTTAAAGAGGCAGCAGAAGACCCGAATGAGGTATAGATGTGGGTAGGGTGAATGGTCAACCATAGTATGCTTTGGTTGGTAACTCCATGTTTCATGAGTGAATGGAAGCTTTGGCAGATAAATTCAGGAAAGCAGGCTTCATCCATTATCTATTTCTGTATAACACATTACCAAAAAAGAAAACAGAAATGAAAGAAGATCTGAATAAGTGGAAAACCATTCTGTGTTCACGGATCAGATGACCTAATATTGTTAAGACGGCAGTACTCCCCAAACTGCTCTACACATTTAGCACAATATTTATATGAATCCCAGCTGATTTTTAAAAAAATAAATTGATGAATTGATTATAAAATGTATATATTGGGTGTTTCTTCAAAAGAAGAGATGGGCAAAGGCATAGAAAACCTGCAAACAGATGAATAGTTAAAACCTTCCCAGGTCTTGCAAGAGATATGAATGTCCAGATACAGGAAGCTCAAATGCATTAAACTAAAAAAGGTACTCTCCAAGGCACATGACATTTAAACAGTCAAAAGTCAAAGATAAAATTCTAAAAAATAAAATGCATGAGAAAAGCAGCAGGTCACATATAAGGGAATCCTCATGAAGCCAACAGTGATTTATCAAAGCTTACAGGCCAGGAGAGAATAGAAATATATTCAAAGTGTTGAAAGAAACAAGCACACAAAACCTATCAGCCAAGAACACTATATTCAACACTATCTTTCAAAAATGAGAAGAAATAGTCTTTCTCAGACAAGCAAAAAGAGGGGCTTCATTACTACTAGACCATTCCCACCAGAAATGTTTAAGGTAGTTCTACATCTAAAAGTGAAAGGACAAAATCTACCATCATGAAAACTCACTGGTAGAGCAGATTCACAAATAAGAGAAAGGACTCAAATGTTACCACTACAGAAAACCACCAAACTACAATGATAAACAATTCAAGAGGAAGAAAGGATCAAAGGATATATGAAACAACCTGAAAATAGTTAACAAATTATCAGTAATAACTTTGAATATAAAAAAAAATTTAAACACCCCACTTAAAAGCTATAGATTGGCTAGTTGATTTAAAAAGATGTGACCCAATGACAAGAAGCTTTGCCTATAAAGGATACATATAGACTGAAATTTAAACGATAGAGAAAGATATTACATATAAACAGAAACCAAAAGTAGCTATACTTAGATTAAATAGACTTTAAATCAAAAACAGTAAAAAGAAATAAGTTCATTACATAATGATAAAGGAATCAATTCAGTAACAAGATTTTTAAAAATTTAAATATATTTGCAGCTAAACTCAGAGCACCCAGATATATAGGCAACTATTATTAAATTTAAAGGGAGAGTTAGGCCGGACTTGGTGGCTTAGCCTGTAATCCCAGCAGTTTGGGAGGCCGAGGCAAGTGGATTGTCTGAGCTGGCAGGTTTGAGACCAGCCCCAGCAACTTGGTGAGACCTCATCTCTACAATAAATCAAAAATTAGCCAGGTGTGGTAGCGTATGTGCCTGCAGTTCTGGCTACTTGGAAGGCTGAGGTGGAAGGATCGCCAGAGCCCAGCAGGTCGATGCTGGGGTGGCTGTGAGCGTGCCACTGCACTCCAGTCTGGGTGATGGAGTGAGACTCCAACTCAAGAAAGAAAAAAGGGAGAGGTAGACTCCAATACAATAATAGTTGGGGATATCAACACCTCAGTTTCAGCAATAGATAATCTAGACAGAAAATCAAGACACTTACAAAACATTTTGTCCAACAGCTGCAGAATACATATTCATCTCATCAGCACATGTAACATTCTTCAGGATAGACCATATGTTAGGCCTAAAAAACAAGTTTCAACATATTTTTAAAAATGGAATCATATTGAGAAACTTCTCAGTTCATAATGGAACAAAACTAGAAGTTACTAACAAAAGGAACTTTAAAAACTACACAAATACATGGAAATTAAACACTATGCTCATGAACAGCCATTGAGTCAATTAAGAAATTAAGAAATAAATACAAATATTTCTTGAAACTGGCCAAGCATGGTGGCTCACACCTATAATCCCAGCACTTTGGGAAGCCAAGGCAAGAGGATTGCCTGAGCCCAGGAGTTAGAGACCAGCCTAGGCAATATAGCAAGGCTTCATCTCTACAGTAAATTTTAAAAATGAGCCAGGCATGGTGGCGTGTGCCTGTAGTCCTAGCTACTTAGAAGGCTGAGGCAGAAGGATCTCCTGAGTCCAGCAGGTTGAGGCTGTGGCAGCCATGATTATGCCACTGTACTCCAACCTGAGTGACAGAGTGAGACTGACTCAAAATAAAAATGTTTTTCTTGGAACTAATGAAAATGGAAACAAAAGATATCAAAATCTATGGTGTATAGCAAAAACAGTGCTGAGATGGAATTTTATAGCTATAAGCTTCTGCATCAAAAAAAGTGGAAGGATTTCAAAAAAAACAAACTGGCAATGCATCTCAAGGAACTAGAAAAACAAAATCACACTAAACCCAAAATTAGTACAAGAAAGGAAATAACAAATTTAGAGCCAAAATAAAATACAGGTTAAAAAATACAAAAGATCAATAAAACAAAGAATTGGTTTTTTTAAAAAGATAAACTGGCTGGGCACAGTGGCTCATATCATTAATCCCAGTTCTTTGGAAGACTGAAGTAGAATTCCTTGAGCGCAGGAGTTTGAGACCAGCCCTGGCAACATAGCAAGACCTCATCTCTACAAAAAATCAAAACAACCAGGCATGGAGGCATGTGCCTGTAGTCCCAGCTATGGAAGGATTGCCTGAGCCTAGGAGGACAAGGCCATGGTAAGCTGTGATCCTGCAGCCTGGGCAACAAAGTGAGATCTTGACTCTTTAAAAAAAAAAAAAAAGAAATGAAAAGAAAGAAAGACAAACTAAATTGTTAGACTAACTAAGAGAGATGAGATTCAAATAAATGAAATTAGAAGTGGGAAAGGAGACATTAGAAGTGATACTATAGAAATACAAAGGATTATAACAGCTATATGCTAACAAATTGGAAAACCTTGAGGAAATGGATAAATTACTGGACACATACAACCTACTAAGATTGATTTATGAATAAATAGAGAACCTGAACAGGCCAATGACAAGTAACAAGATTAAATCACTAATAAAAGATCTCCCAACAAAGACAAGCTCAGGACTGGATAGATTTACTGCTCAATTTTACCAAACTCAGAGAAGAACTAATGCCATTTCTTTTCAAACAATTTCAAAATATTGAAAAGGAAGAAACTCTTTCTAATTTATTCCACAAAGCCAGCATTACTATTGTACGAAAACTAGACAAGGACACAGAAAAAAAAAAAAAAAAGGAAAAGAAAGAAAAAACCTACAGGCCTATATCACTGATGAACACATACACAAAAGTCCTCTACCAAATACTAACAAACTGAATCCAACATCACATCAAAAAGATGCTACACTACCATCAACTAAGATTTATATCAGGGATGCAAGGATGCTTCGACATATGCCAATCAACATATGTAATACATCACATCAACAGCAAGCAGGATAAAAAATATATGATCATCCCAATGGACTCAGAAAAACATTCAATGAAATTCAACATATTTTCATGTTAAAAATTCTCAACAAATTAGGCATAGAAGAAACATATGTCAACATAATAAAGACCAAATATGACAAAGCAAAACTGACATTATACTGAATGGGAAAAGGCTGAAAGTCTTTCTTTTAAGAACTAGAACAAGTCAAGGATACCCGCTTTCACTTCTTTTACTTTACTGGAAGTCCTAGCCAGAACAAACAGACAAGAGAAAGAAAGAAAAGGCATTCTAATTGGAAAAGAGGAAGTCAAATTTTCCCTCTTTTTAGATATCATTTTATATAAAGAAAAACCTAGAGAGTCTACCAAAAAACTTAGGACTGATAAACAAATTTGGTAACATCACAGGATACAAAATAAACATACAAACATGAGCAGTGTTCCTCTACATCAATAATGAACTATCCGAAAAAGAAATCAATTTCATTTTCAATAGCTACAACAAAAATACCTAGGAACAAATTTAACCAAGAATGTGAAAGACCTCTATGAGATAACTACATATCCCTGATGAACAAAATTACAGAGAACACAAACAATGGAAAGACATCCCATGCTCATGAATCAGAAGAATTAATGTGCTTAAAATAATCATTCTATCCAAAGTAGTTTACAGATTCAAGGCAATCCTTATCAAAATACCAATTATGTTCTTCACAGAAATAGAAAAACAATTCTAAAATTTATGTAACCAAAAAAGGACAGAATAGCCAAAGAAATCCGGAGCAAAAAGAACAAATCTGTAGGCATCACACTACCTGATTTCAAAATATACTACAAAGCCATAATAACCCAAACAGCATAGTACTAGTATAAAAACAGGCTCATAGACTATGAAGCAGAACAGAGAACCCAGAATTACACTTTTATAGCCAACTGATTTTTGACAAAGCTTCCAGGAACTTGCACTATCTGACAATTAAGTTCATGAACTCATCCTAGAAAAAGTGCTATACACCTTATTGCTGAATATCACTACAGTCACCTTCTAAGTATTCCCCTTGGGAAGCTATGCACTGATGCCAGCAACTAGTCCATGTATCAACGCACTTTTGGAATCTTTTTCTGGAATGGCCATCAGAGTTGTTGTCATGGGAATATTGGGGTTTGAATTAGAGCAATGAGCAAACATCTAATTTCTTGTTAAACTTGACAAGAGTGGAAGTGAAATCAGGGACATGTTAGTACAAGTTTACGGGGATAATGCATGAAGAAAACGGCAGTGTACAAATGGATTAAATGTTTCTATGAGGGCAGAGAAAGCGTCACTGATGAAGAGAGGTCAGGACAACCAGTGTCAAGCAGAACTGATGAAAACATTGCAAAATTTTGTCAAATTGTGCATCAAAATCATCAGCATAGCAGACCAAATAAACATCAATAAACAATTTGGAAAATCTTAACTGAAAATCTTGGCATGAAAAAGGTGTGTGCAAAAATGGTCCCAAAGGAGCTCTTGCATCACGACAATGCACCACCAGTTCATACAACACTGTCTGTGAGGGAACTTTTAGCTAGTAAACAAATAACTGTATTGGAACATCCTCTCTACTCATCTGTCTGACCTGTAGTGACTTTTTTCTTGACCCAAAGAAAAAGGAAATATTGAAAGGAAGACATTTTGATGACATTCAGGACATCAAGGGTAATATGACAATAGTTCTGAAGGCCACTGAAAAAAGAACTCTAAAATTGCTTTAATGGGTGGACTAGGCACTGGCATCAGTGTATAGCCTCCTAAGGGGAGTACTTCAAAAGTGACCATGGTGATATTCAGCAATGAGGGATGTAGCACTTTTTTCTAGGATGGGTTTGTGAACTTCATTGTCAGACCTCGTACATTGAGGAAAGAACACTCTCCAATAGATGGTACTGGGGAAACTGGATATCCCTAAACAGAAGAATGACACTAGACCCTATCTGTCATCATATACAAAAATCAACACAAAATGGATTAAAGATCTGAAACTATAAAACCACTAGATGAAAACATAGGAGCAATGCTTCAGGACATTGGTCTAAGCAAACATTTTATAGCTAAGACTACAAAAGCACAAAAAACAACAACAAAAAATAGACAAATGAGACAATGTTTAAGTAAAACTTCATAAAAGCCAGGCACGGTGGCTCACACTTGTAATCCTACCACTTTGGGAGGCCAAGGCAAGAAGATTGCCTGAGCCCAGGAGTTCAAGACCAGCCTAGGCAACATGGCAAGGCCTCATCTCTACAATAAATTTTGAAAATTGGCCCAGTGTGGTGGCATGCACCTGTATTCCCAGTTACTTGAAAGACTGAAACAGAAGGATCACCTGAGCCTAGCAGGTCAAGGCTACAGTAGCCATGATCATGCCACCGCACTTTAGCCTGGGCAACAGAGTAAGACTCCAACTCAAAACAAAACAAAACAAAAACAAAAACAAAAACAAAAACAAAAACAACTTATCAAAGTTAAACAATCAACAGAGTGAAGTAACAACCTGTAGAATGGGAAAAAATATCTGTAAACTATTTATTTGACAAGGGACTAATATCCAGAATATGCAGGTAACAACAGCAAAAAATCAAATAATTCCATTAAAAATTGGGAAAGGATCTGAATAGACATTTCTCAAAAAGAGACATACAAATGACCATCAGGTATATGAAAAAATTTTCAGCTACATTAATCATCAGGGAAATGCAAATTCAAACCACAATGATATTACCTAATGCTGGTTATCATGATTATGAATAAAATAATAATAACAAATAGTGGCAAGGATGCAGAGAAAAGAGTACTCTTAAACTCTATTGGTGGGAATGTAAATTAGTACAGTCGGTATGAAAAACAGTATGGAGGTGTCTCAAAAAACTACAAATAGAACCATACACTCCAGCAATCCTACCACTGGATATTTATCCAAAGAAAAGCAAATCAGTATATCAGAGTGATAGCTACACCTCCATGTTTATTGCAGCGGTACTTATAATAACCAAGATATGGAATTAACCTAAGTGTCCATCAGTAAATGAATGTATAATGAAAATATAGTGTATTCACACACACATACAGACACAATGGAATACTATTCAACCACATACAGTAATTAAATTCTGTCATTTGCGGCAACATGGATTGTACTGGAGGTCATTATATTAAGTGAAATAAGCTAGGCACAGAAAGACAAATATTGCATAGTCTCACTCACATGCAGGAGATAAAAAAAGGTGACTTCATGGGGGCAGAGAGTAGAATGACAGGTACCAGAGGCCAGGAAGGGTAAAGGGTGGTAGTAGATGAGAGGTTGGTTAGTGGGTAGAAACACATAGTGAAATAGAAGGAATAGGTTCTAGTGTTCGATAGCACAGTAGGGTGACTATAGTTAATATAACTCTAGTTATATAGCTAGTTATTTCTAATAACTATTTCTAATATAATTGTAGTTATTTCAAAACAACTAGAAGAGAGGAACTGAAGTGCTTCCAGTACAAATAAATGATACATTTTTGAAATGATGGATATCCTAACTGATCTTGATCATTACATATTATATGCATATATCCAAATATCACATGGATCCCATAAACACGCACAATTATTATGTATCAACAAAACTTTTTGAAAGATGTGGGGTCTTTGGAAGGTGATTAGGTCGTGATGGCTCCACCATTCTGAATTGGATTAGTGCCCCCATAAAGGAGTTCAGGGAGCTTGTTTGCCCCTTCCACCCTTCTGCCATGTGAGAACACAGCAACAAGGCATCATCTTTAATGCATAGAACAAGCCTTCACCAGTCATCGAACCTACCTTGATCTTGGACTTCCCAGCCTCCAGAATTGTGAGCAATACATTTCTATTGTTTATAAATTATCCAGTCTAAGGTACAGATGCTCCTTTACTTATGGTGGGGTAATGTCTTGTTAAACCCATTGTTAAGTTGAAAATATTGTAAATTGAATATGCATTTAATACACCTAGCCTACTGAACATTGTGGCTTAACCTAGCCTACCTTAAATGTGCTCAGAACATATGCATTAGCCTACATTTGAGCAAAATCATCTAACACAAAGGCTGTTTATAGTAAAAGTGTTGGATATCTCATGTAACTTTTTGAATACTGTACTGAAAGTGAAAAGTAGAACAGTTGTATAGGTACTCGAAGCATGGTTTCTACTGAATTTACAGCACTTTCACATTCATCAAGAGGAAAATTCGTAAGTCAGGGACCATCTGTATTTTTAAATATGACCCTGAATAGACTAAGACAGGGAGAAAATATTTTACAAAATATATACATCTAATAAGGGATTAGTATACAAAATATATAAGAAGTTCAAACTCAAAAGCAAGGAAACAAATAACCCCATTTAAAAATGGGCAAAGCATTTGAATAGACATTTCTCAAAATAAGATACAAATGGCCACCAGATATGTGAAAAAATGTTCAACATCACTAATCATCAGGTAAATGCAAATTGAAACTATAATGAGATATCACCTCACACCTGTTAGGATGGCAATTTTCAAAATGAGGAAATATGAAAAATGTTGGTGAGGATTTGAAGAAAAGGAACCCTTGTACACAGTTTAGGAAAATGTAAATTAGTACAATATTATGGAAAACAGTATGGAGGATCCTCAAAAAGTTAAAAATAGAACTACCATATGATCCAGCAATCCCACTTCTGGGTATATATCCAGGGGATATGAAATCAGTATGTCAGAGGGACATTTGCACTCCCATGTTCATTGCAGCATTATTTTCAATAGTTAAAATATGGAAGCAGGGCAAACTCTTCGGGTCCCCTACCACTCTGTCCTCTCAATAAATCCTGCTTTCTCAAAAAAAAAAAAAAAAAGGAAGCAAATTAAATGTTCATCAGTGGATGAATGATTAAGAAAATGTGATCAGCCGGGCTCGGTGGCTCAGCCTGTAACCCCGTGCTTTGAGAGGCTGAGGTGAGTGGATTGCCTGCGTCCATGGGTTCGAGACCCACCTGAGCAACTTGGCGAGACTGCATCTCTACAATAAATCAAAAATTAGCGGGGCGCGGGCTACTTGGAAGGCTGAGGCAGAAGGATCGCTGGAGCCCAGCAGGTCGAGGCTGCAGTGGCCGGGAGCGGCCACTGCATTCCAGTATGGGTGAAAGAGTGAGACTCCAACAACAACAAAAAAGAAAATGTGATATATATGCACAATGCTATATATACACAGCTTTTAAAAAGAAAGAAATCCTTTATTTATGACAATTGGACCGAACTTGTAGGACTTTATGCTAAATGAAATAAACCAGACACAGAAGGAAAAATTATGTGTGATCTCACTTATATGTGGAATCTAAAAAGGATGAGGGTAAACCCCCCCACCCTTGTGTTCCCTCCTGCTCTGGGAACTTTTCTGTCCTTTTTTTCTACAAACAAACAAACAAACAAATAGGTTGAACTCATAGAAACAGAGTAGAATGGTGGCTACCAGGGTCTGGATGAGGGAGCTGGGGAGATGTTGGTCAAAGGATATAAATTTTCAGTTAGATAGAAGGAATAAATTCAAGAGGTCTATTGTAGAATATAGTGACTATAGTTAGTAACAATATATTACAATTAAAAATTGCTGAGCCGGGCATGGTGGCTCAAACCTGTACTCTCAGCACTTTGGGAAGCAGAGACGAGAGGATTGCCTGAGCTCAGGGGTTCAAGATCTCGTCTTTACAATAAATCAAAAAATTAGCTGGGCATGATGGCACATGCCTGTGGTTCCAGCTACTTGAAAGACTGAGGTGGAAGGATCATCTGAGCCCAACAGGTCGAGGCTGCAGTGACTGTGAGCAGTGTGCTACTGCATTCCAGCCTGGGTGACAAAGTGAGTCCAACTAAAAAAAAAAAACCCAAAAAACAATTGCTGAGAGTAGGTTTCAAGTGTTATCATCACAAAAAATAGTAACTACATGAGGTAATACAGATCTTAATCAGCTTGATTTAGCCATTACATAGTGTACATGTATTTTTAAAGGTCATGCACCTGATAAATGCATACCACTTTTATTTGTCAATTTAAATAAATGTGTTAATTTTTTTAAAACATTGTGGAGAGGTAAGAAAACAGCCAACTGTCTCTCTGGCTGTATTCAGACAGACTGCAGCTAATTTGTAACCTCTGGTCGAGTGTATGGTAGCTTCTCTGGGAAGCAATCCATATAAAGACTAATTAATAGAAGACAACATAACGTGGCTTACTGTTTTAAGTAGGTGTGATTATGTAGTAAACAGGAATTATTGCATTAAATTGAAGAGTATGTCATGTTTGCTGAATTGAATGAGTAATAATTGGCAACATTAAAAAAATTAGAAGTATTTTAATGTGACTTCTTGATCTGTTTATTTTGAATGTATTGCCTTAATTTAAACTATGTTGAATATATAGATACAGTGAGAGATTGTGAGAAAATTATTTTTTTCTGAGTGCTAGTTTAGAAAAATTAAATCAATGGTAAAATATGTAAATGTCACATTTATTTAATTATAGAAGTAACACAATATTTAAACATTTAGAAAACAGAAAATAACAAATCACTTGAGCTACCACAGTCCTAACAATTACTGTCATTTTTGTGCACTAGCATGCTCTTTAACATACTTTTTACTAAGTAAAAATAAATATAAGAACAAAATGTTAGGTTCTCCTTGTTTTAACTTAACATTATGTCACTTGAATTTGTATAGTCTTCGTAAATAATATGAACTGTTGTATTTCCAATGGATGTCATGAAAAACTTGAAAATTGATCAAAGTAGTATTAAAATATTTTAAAATCTTAAAATATCATAGAATTGGCACAATGAACATTTAATTTGGAAATTAGATTGGAATTTTTTTTAACATTTCTAAATATTTAATTTGCTGACACGTGTGTCAAAGTTTCATCTAACAGGACAAAAAATCTCAAAGAGATAATATAGGCTGGGTGCAATGTCCCAAGCCTGTAATCCCAACACTTTAGGAAGCCAAGACAGGAAAATCACTTTAGGCTAGGGGTTTGAGACCAGACTGGGTGACATAGTGAGACCATGTCTCTATAAAAAGATTAAAAATTTTTTAAAAAATCAAAAATTCAAAGAGATAATACACATATTTCATCAAGGCTGATATTTAAATTTTTTTCCCCAGTGAATTTACTTCTTAACAGACTTAAATTGGCACAGATTATTAACTTCAGCAAATATTTGAAATTATCAAAATTTTATCTTTTCTTCCATTAGCCACTGGTCAAAACTATAAATCTGGCTGTCTCAGGGGTTTGATGCACCTCCTAGGAAGCAGACAGGTTTTAGGCATGACTAGTCTACCTCGATCTCCCTTATATGAGGGGAGACCCCAAAAACCCAGAATTTATTTATTTAAAAAATTGTATATTTATTCTTACATGTTTAAACCTCAAGGTACTCTCCATTCAATACAATACACCTATTGAGATTCTTTTTCCGTTGCTCAGAAACAGTTTTTGAGCTTGCAAATTTTGAGGTCTTTTAGTGCTTCTGCCATTTTCTGTTTCACCTCTTCCACATTGGCAAAACATTTCCCTTTGAGGACTTTTTTCATCCAGGGAAACACAAAAAAGTCACTGAATGCAAAATCGAGTGAATAGGGAGGGTAGGGCATGGGGGTCATGCCAGTTTGGGTCAAAAACTGCTGAACACTCAGCACAGTGTGGGCAGGTGCGTTGTCATGGTGGAAAAAGCAGTCACCTGTTTGCCACAACTCAGGACATTTCCTCCACAAATCATGACTAAACCTCCTCAAAACTTCCAGACAAAAACCGATGGGTTCCTAGAACACTTTCCTAACAGGGAAAGCTTGTACTATAAGGGACCTATCCTCCAAAAAGATAATTCTGTTTCTGGGGGGTTCTCCCTTCATACTCTTTATACCACAAGTAGAAATCTACAGGGGTAATATTAGACAATGTAGTTTTTTTGTTTTGTTTTGTTTTCTTTTCTTTTATTCCTGTGCCATGGCTTATGATTCTGCAGGCTGGAATTGGTTCTGGGCCAACTGCATGCACTTGGCCTAGCTTCATGGAAGAACCCATCCCACACTGTACAGCTACAAGAGTCAGACTCAGAAGTGGCTCCCTAACAGACAGATACATTTTTCCAACAGGATAAGGCAGGGTTGCTTTTTAGCTTGTTTTTAAACAAGTTTACCATTCAGGGATAAGTTTAATGTAATAGACAAAAGAAAAACAAGGATTATTTTATGTGCTGACACTATGATTTTACTATCTCAAACCAAGAGTAGTTTTAAAGACAATTGACCTTGCTTCCTGGTTACTGCCACATAGAAGTACTGTAGGTGAATTATTCTGTAATAAAGTTAGTAATTATGGAAGCCTTTCCCAATGTTTATAAAATTGAAATATTAACCTCACACAAGTTAACTTGTTCAGTTATTTTGAGGTACATTATGCACCTACTTTACTTTACACCCAGAGGTAACATAACTTAAAGCTAAGCGTTCTCTCTGTATTTTTTAAGGGTTAGTTATTTTCATTTGTTTGTTTCATAATATTTTTGCTTGTTCTTAATAAAGTAGCAATACTCAAGTTACAAAACATGGTAAATCACAATGGAAAGAGAATCTGTCCACAGCACAGCCTAATATCCTCAGAAATGAAAAGGACCTACATGAGGAACACTACAAAACTGCTGAAAGATGCAAAAGGAGGCAGCGCGTCTTTGATGGAGAGGGCAAATTCTCATTTGTATAACTCAACACCAATTAGAGTCACATTTCTTTACAAAATAATAATAAATTTTGGGAAAATAAATAAGTGGAGAACAGCCATACCTTAGGCTTTAGGGTCTGTAGTACATATTTTAAGACTGGCAGTACAGACATAGGAGTAGGCAGATGTATCCACAAAGCAGGGTGTACTATAATGAGAATTTTATATGTGATCAATGGGCCATTAAAAACAGATAACAAAAGATTATCCAATACATTTTTTTGGGAAAAAATTATTAAATATTTTTTGGAAAAAAGCAATGTAGATCCTCAACTTACATTTTTGTTTTTTGGGTTTTGTTTCTATTTTATCATTGAGATGTGGGGTACAAGTCAGAATTAGGTATATAAGTAATCTATGTGCAGGAAAAGTTTGGGCCTCCAACTAGTCCCCACTTCCCTTGGTCTAAGATTAAGTACCCTTTGTGATGTCACGTGTCCTCCCCTCTCCCTCCCTCCCCAGCCGTTCCCTCCCTTGTAGCATTGTGATAAATGTTCAGGACCCACTTATGAGAATATGTGATATTCATTTCTTTGTTTCTGTGATAGATTACTAAGTATGATGGACTCTGAATCCACCCAGTTTGCTGCAAAGTCTATAATTTTGTCTTTTTTGACTGTGTAATACTCCATCATGTATATGCCACATTTTATTTATCCAGTCCACTTTCGATGGGCAGCAGGGTTGGTTCCATGTTTTTGCTGTTGTGAATGGTGCGGCAATACGCATGTGTGTGGTTTCTTTTTTGTAGAACAATTTAAGTTCTTCTGGGTATATTCCCAGAAGAGAGATTGCTGAGTTGTATAGAAGGTCAATTTCTAGTTCTTTTAAAAATCGCCACACTGTTTAAAATAGTGGGACTAATTCACATTCCCAACAACAGTGTAGAGGCATTTCCTTTTCTCTGCACCCTCATTGGTATCTGTTGTTTTTTTGTTATTATTGATGGCCATCCTTATTGGAGTTAGGTGGTATGTCAATGTGGTTTTGATTTTCATTTATCTGATGATTAATGAGGCTGAGCATTTTTTCATATGTCTTTTGGCTGCTTGTATGTCATCTTTTGAGAAGTGTCTGTTCATAGCTAAAATATGGACTGCTTCACAAATTTACATGTCATCTTTGTGTGGGGGCCATGCTAATCTTCTCTGTATTAGTCCACTTTTAGTATATGTGTTGCCAAAGCAAGCAGGCAACATACATTTTTGAATTCCATTTTAAAATGATAAATATAAAATAAGTCAAAGCATTTAAAACTGTCTTGACAAAAATAGAAGTAAATATTACATTTCTAGAGAGGAGAGGACTATCATGAAAAGGATTAAATGATTCAGATAAAATTGCCCAGTGAAGGCCGGACGCAGTGGCTCACACCTGTAATCCCAGCACTGTGAGGCAATGGTGAGAGGATTGCCTGAGCCCAGGGATTCAAGATCAGTCTGGGCAACTTGGCAAGACCTCGTCTCTACAATAAACAAACAAACAAACAAAAATGTCCCGCGTGTGGTGGCCCACACCTATAGTTCCGGCTACTTGGAAAACTGAGATGGAAGGATTGCCTGAGCTCAGTAGGTCGAGGCCACAGTAGCTGTGAGTGTGCCACTATACTCCAGCCTGGGCAACAGAGTAAGAATCCTATTCAAAAAACAAGAAAAAGAAAAAAGAAAGAAAAGAAAAGCCCAACGAAGTCAAATTTTAAGTCTAAACTTAAAAGTAAATTCCAACAATTAAAAGAAAAATGATGACGGGAGGCAACATTTGCAAGATATGCCACAGGTGAAAAATGATTGCTGTTCTTTATACTGTACTTGCAACTGTTCTGTACATTTCAGATTACTTCAAAATAAAAAATACTTGTGCATACCTCTGGTATATGAAGAATTCTAGTAACTGGATAAGAATAACACAAGACCCCAGTCAATGAATGGTTAAAAGACATGAACAGAAAGCATACACCACAATTTCACCAAAGGAAGAAAAGTGGTAGGGCAGAAAATATTCGGTCTTCGTAGCAAATAAATGCAAATTAAAACAAGACTTCAATGTATACCTATAAAATGTTGGTTTTGTTTTTATTGACAGTATCAAATGTTTACCAGGGTATAGTGAAATTCTATTTCTCATTACTGGGGGGGAATGTAAGTTAAAATAAGCATGTTAGCTGTTTGTGTCAAGAGTCTTGCATCCTGGAATAGTATACTATTTCTAGGAATCACCCTACAGGGAAAACCTGAAAAAAAGAAAAAGCTTTATGCACAAAGATGTTTTCTAAGCATCTCTTCTATTAATGAAAAGTTGGAAACAAATGTCAAGCTCCTCAGGGGGTTATTAGGTAAATTATTAAATTTATTTAATAATAGTCATTAAAATGGAATTTTAAAAATAATGTGGTGGAATATGCTAAATAATAAAAGCAAGATGCAAAATTGTTTATAGAAAATGATCATTTTGTAAATGAAGACACGAAGAAAAAAAGAATTTTAAAAAGTACATGCTAACAGTAGTTTCTTTGAGTGAAAGAGTATTATCATTCTTTTAACTCTTACATTTACCACATTTTCTATAAGGAAAATTATTCGTTGAATTTTTTTTCTAATTATATATTCATCAACAATTGCTACTATGTCTAGAGTAGCAGAGAAGTCTCATGGTATTTGCTAATCATAGGGTTCAGGTTTCTGACTTTAATAAAG
>CAUYQG010070114.1:0-29923 GCA_963574415.1 Tarsius wallacei
GCTACCACGCCCGGCTGATTTGTTGATTTATTGTAGAGATGAGGTCTCGCTTGCCCAGGCGGGTCTCGAACCCGCGGGCTCAGGCAATCCACTCACCTCAGCCTCCCAAAGGCACGGGATTACAGGCTGAGCCACCGAGCCGCCCTTTTTTTTTTTTTTTTTGAGTTGGAGTCTCACTCTGTTACCCAGACTGGAATGCAGTGGCCGCTCCCGGCCGCCGCAGCCTCGACCTGCTGGGCTTCGGCGATCCTTCCGCTTCAGCCTTCCAAGTAGCCGGAATTACAGGCATGCACTACCATGCCCGGCTGATTTTTTAATTTATTGTAGAGATGAGGTCTCTCCAAGTTGCCCAGGCGGGTCTCGAACCCGCGGGCTCATGCAATCCACTCACCTCAGCCTCCCAAGCGCGGGATTACAGGCTGAGCCACCGAGCCTGGCTCATAACCACCATCTTAATTCCAGAACATACTCATCAGCCAAAAAGAAAACCCCTCCCCATTAGCGGGGGATTGGTTTATATCCACTTATATTCCCCTTTGCCCCAAACCCTGGCAACCACTAACCTACATTCTGTCTCTATAAATTTGCCTAATCTTGACACTTCACACAAATAAATTATATAACATATAGCCTTTTGTGTTTGGCTTCTTTCATGTGGCATTATTTTCCAAAATGTATCCATGTTGTAGTATGTATTGAAATGCCATTTCTTTTTTATGGTCCGGTGATATTCCATTATATAAACATATCTCATCTTTAAAATATCCATTCATTAGTTGATTTCCACAAGTTGATAGGTGTTGTCACTTTTTAGTAATTATGAATAATATTCCATTACATAAGGCTAGTAAAGAAGCACAAGAAAGAACTAAGTATAACAATTCCCACAGGTAACAGATGCCTAAGAACAGTTTATGTTAATATCAGGCATCCTAATTCGCATGCCTTTGGGTAAATTCTTCAGAAGGATATCACCTTAATAGGGGAGAGCTCAATTAGTACCAGATTAAAGGTTGTTCTAAACCTTCCCTGACAAGATTTTAAAACAAACCTTAAAAAGATCCACTTAATTTCCAAGTTTAATTTTATGCTAAAAATCATTCCAACAGTACCGAAAATAATACAAAATATCCAAAACAAACAATGTAAAATTTACAGTACCTGGCATTCAGTAAAACATTACCGGAGTGGAAAGAAGGAATCAAGGAGTCCTATATGAGCAGGGAAAATGAATCAATAGAAGCAGTATGAAAAGACAAAGATAATGGGAATAGCAAACAAAAAAGGAATTACAAAAATAAGCCACTTTTGGACCTAATGGATAGCAAGACTAGAATTACTTTCCACTTCGTAAAACTAAATATTAAGACAAGATATGCATACAGTTTCAGACACTAGTCAATGGGCAGCATAGAAGGATAATCACTGACAGAAGGGAGACACATGATGCATGGCCTAGGATTTTCCAGTTTACGATTTGGAGAAAGGGGCCAGGATTCAGTAGCCCAGCGACCAGCAACCCAAAGACAACTCGAAGATTTTCTGAAGCCAGGAACAAAATGGTTATATCTGGGGAAACCAAAGTGCCTAGGAGCCACAGGATAGAGTGGGAGAGAGGAGAGAGTTTCAAGGAGAGGAAAGAGCTACACAAAGGGAAGGAATCCCAGCTATCTTCACAAGACACCTCTCTGTCTTTAGCTAAGTATCCTACACTTACAGACTAGTGTAGGTTATACAAAAAACACTGAAAGCTTAAAAATAAATCACTGGAAATAAAAAGTGGACAAGTTATCAAACTTCTCACATATCTTTCAGGGAGATTTCAAGTTTTTACCAACTAGAAACAACAAAAAAATCTTAAAGTTCATTTTTTTCGCAAAGACTTAAATGCATTTACATCTATTGGTATTATTGGTGTCTTTGGTTATAATTCTGTCATCTTCAGTCATTATTTATATTTAAAATGATTTTGGTTTCAGCTTTCTGTTTTAGGTATATTTCATTTACATTATTTTTAAAGTACTTCTAAAGGTATACATTCAACTTTTAATACTATTAGACAGGTATATATTAACTATCTCCTATACATGCTACAAACACATGAGAGAGATTCTTTTTTAATTTAATTTAATTTTAAAGATGTGGGGTGCAATTCAGGGTTAGGTAGATAAGTGGTCATTGTACAGGTAAAGTTAGGACTTTTTAAAGCACTTTATTTAACCTACATTTAAGAAAACATTACTAGAATATTTGTATTCCCTTCTCATTAACAGAAGAGAACTTTAACATCTGCCCACATCCAAATCTCAGTCATTCTTAAAATAAACCAGTGCATTATATTCAAATTAGTTTAATTAGATTACTGATTTTATGTTTGCTTCCTTTCCAGAATAGTTTTTGACATCCATCCACACAGTACCCCTCCCATTCTCCCGTTTCTTCTCAGAGTCTTTTGATTAGAGACCGGTGAGACAACTTTCCCAGAGCTATGAAGTGAAAGACTGAAGCAGAAAGTATAGGCTTTCTTTCTTTTAATTAAAGTAAACAAGACTTTACTTTTTATATCGAATAAACAGTGCAGTATCAACACAAAATAATTAAGAGTTTAAAGGCCTTTGATGTAAACAGCACACAAATATATGATAGGATTAGCAGTGATGCTGACGGTAATGCCAAAGAATACGCAATGATGTGTCAACCTAACCAATAACAACAGAAAAAAAAATATGTATAGATTAGAACTTGAAGAGAACACCCCACAGTGGAAATATAAGCAAAAACTAGACCTTCATAACTGCAAAGTAAGTTGTAAATGTGAAAACAACATGAATGTGTGTGGGTGTGTGTGTGTGTGTGTGTGTTAGCAAAGTTTACTTTGTTAAAGTGTTTGATCGGAAACAATATCACAAAAATAAAATATCTCTCAGCTTCTGAGGAAATATTAAATTATTTCACAACTTGAATGTAACTAAATAAAGAATCTCTACTTACTTGAATATGTGCATATTTTGTGTTATAGCTTCTGATTCATTATCCTATGATGTAGAAAACCATACTTTGTGGTCAGTAAATTAGAATAAATAGATTGATACATTTCAAAGGTAACATTTATATAGTGTCTATTTGTTTATCCTATAGGATATTATAGATTACAATTAGTTAATAAAATAAAATCATACATTTCCCGATGAAAATATTGTTTTAATGTTTGAATTTTTATTTTATTTCTGCCTAATCTTTCTATTTATGAAATTATGATTTTTAAACCTAAATATCTTTTTCTCAAATTATATCACACTAGAGCCCAAAAAGGTTGGTATTAAATGTTTGCTGGAATTCTTGAATTTCACTTATAGGTAAACCATTCTTACTTTTCTATTTGTAATGTACCACATGACACACAGCATTATATGATTCAGAATTCCAAGAAGTATGTTACTATAGGTATGACATATTAATTTTAATTGGGCTTATTAGATTTCCCATGAATTAGTGATTCTGTAGCATTTTGTTCCACAAATACAAAGTCTTTTTTAGATATTTGAATTTGTTTTCTTCTAATAATTCTCCAGGATTGTGTATAACTCCATTTTCTAGTTAAGAAAATTGAGGGCTAGGCTCAGTGGCTCAGCCTGTATCCCAGCCCCTTGGGAGACCAAAGCGAGTGGATTGCCTGAGTCCGCAGGTTCAAGACCAGCCTGAGCAAATCTGTATCATAAATTAAAAAAAAAAAATTAGCTGGGTGTGTTAGCGTGCGCCTGTAGTTCCGGCTACTTGGAAGGCTGAGGAGGATGGATTGCCAGAGCCCAGTGGGTTGATGCTGGGGTGGCCATGAGTTTGCCACTGCACTCCAGCCTGGGTAACAGAATGAGACTCCAACTGAAAAAGAAAAAAAGAAAAAGAAAATTGAGGCTCTCGCTAGTTAAATGATGCATAAAACCACAGTAATTGGTGGCTAACTCACAGCTCAAATTCAGACATTTGTCTTGACGATCTTATGTCATTCTCTCTGCCACTCTTCACTTTTGTGCCTGTAATTAATATAGTACTCATTTCATTTCTCCAACTTCCAATTGTCAGAAATTAATTTGGACTAGACATGGCAGGACAAATATCTTGCTTCCCAATGAAAAGAAGGGCAGATTGATATACATTTTTTGGGCTTGAAAGAAACATAATATATTAATAATTACATTAAAAACAAACAAATATTTCACTTAAATTATTAAACTTCATTAAGCTAGAAAACTGAAAATAACTATCATCAAATACCAAGTCCTATAGCTATTCTAAGCACCTTGAGTATTTTGATATGCAATAACTGCTCAACGACAAAGGTTGTCCCTTTTCTTCAGAGATAATATAAGAACATTCAACTCATTAGGCAGTAAGATTACTTTTGAATATCTTTATCAATCATAAGTGGTACACTCTAGGGAATATTTTGAAGACCTAGAAAATGTTTATTGGAGATATATATATATATACATTTAAATATATATATATATTTAAAAGTTAGGTGTGTTTATTGTGATTCAGGAAATGCTGTACTTAACCTTGAAGAAGCTGCTTCTTAAAGGTTTTTTTTTTTGTTGTGTGTTTGTTTAAAAGTTGAATAAAATAATGTTGCATATAATACAAATCTAGTGTTTATTTTGATAGAAATTGCAGCTTAAATACATTTAAATCAGGTTAATCAAAACTCAGCTATTAAGAAATGTGTTAAAATTTATTTTTCAATTTCACAAAATATAGGTTTAACCCACCATCAAAAGGTTAGTTTACATATGTCTGGATGAGAACATCATTTGTGGGAAAAAAGACTACTTTGTATAAGATTTTAAGTTCTTTCTCCCAAACTATAAATTGGGCTTGTATACTTCTTTACTTTAGAAATTGCAACTATTTCCAACTTTTTTTTTTAGAGGATCTGTTATCTCTCTATCTATTTGTTTATTTTAATTTTAAAAATGTGGTGTTATCTTTAATATCTTATTATATAACCAACAGGAAGGATGTAGACAGATATCTAACTCTTTAGCTAGAATGTCAGGAACAACAGCTACTTCTAAAGGTTTTCTCTAGCCTTAGGGATGCCTGAGGCTTTGATACTTGATTCATTTTCCTTGTAGCAAGAATTCAAGAGATTGTCAGGCACATATCAGTTTAAAGATCAATGGAACACACCAGGAATAGATACGTGACCAAGAACTTCACTGTATGGTGGAGAGTGTTTAGTAAGTAATAAGAATCAACACTGATGAGACACAGCTGTCCTGGAGAATGAGGGGCAGATCTTCAGCATTTCAGGCAAGTAGTAAAGACCTGTAAAGAATGAAAGTCCATACCTGTGGGGGATTCCACCATTAAATAGGTTTAAACATTATGGGTTTTCCAGTGTCCTGAGCTGAAATTGTGGGCACATGTTCAGCCTCATCTCTCATGACCAAGGATGTCTCCGATTCAGAAGAACTTGGACATCAGAAGATGGGCTCAGTAGTCAGCAAACTCCTGCTGTGATGATTCAAGACAGGCTAGAGTGTTTTCTGTCCACCATTCTGTCTTATGAGTGATTATAATTGGTACTGAGTGCAAGCCTGTTGTGTTATATCAATGTGGGCATAAATCTGAATCCAGCAATAATATAACAGAGCAAATCCTAGGAAGACGAGGATTATTTTTTTATATATATTAGAATAATTACTTTATTTTTTAATCTTATTTAAATTTCTGTTTTTGCTATGGCTCCATATCAAACAAGCACCGTTTGTCCCCTTCTTCAACACATACACATAAAATCATACACATACACACCCATTCTCTGAGCTCCAAGTTAATTTAGGGTTGACTAGAGAGAGGATGAGTATTGAGCCTCATTCAGATGTGTTTAGTCATAAGTGCTATTGGAAAGAATAACTGCTTTCAAAATATAATAGACTTCACAATTAGCATAAGTGTTTATGAAAAGTGCAACTGTGACTTATTGGTAGGACAAGAATATTCTTTCCTAACAAGCCCCTAGTGTGATTCTGATAAATAATTTCAAAATGCATACATATTATTTCTTATTTTTAGTTTTCTAGTTTACTCCTTTTATGTGGAAAACCTCAAGGATTGGGACCAAAAAAAATGAGATGATCTCCTCATACATTACAATTTTCTAAGAGGTACATTTGAACTCCCATTTATGACCAAAAAAATGCTTTTTTATACATTTAGATTCTATTACTCATTCAATTTTTGACCTTTGGGATAAATTGTGACTCATCACAACTATGGTAAGTTTATGCAGGTTAATTATTTTTCAGATAATTGGAAGTACTAGAAATATACAAGACTTTTAAAAGAAATATCTAAGCTTTCTATCTCAGGGGAAATATCAAAGGCCTTACTTCCTGGTACAATTGGAGAAAAGGGAGCCACACTATGCATGTTGGCTTGCCCTCAAAAGAAGCAACAAATACAATCCACTAGCATGCACGAGGTAGCTGGACAGAAACACACAGACTGAGTACAGTAGGGCACACATCCATGGTGAGCACAGAGGTACCATCCTTTAGTGTTGTGATGAAAATTATAAACCAGCTACATTATTTCAAATATTATTTAAAGACTTAGAGGGAATCTTTCTCCTAAATTTTATCCACATGATGAAAGAAATAATTCAAGATGAATGATACAAACAGTGAAATAACATGTATAATATACAGTCATGCACTGAATAGGGATGTTTCCACCAATGACAGCAGACTGCCTACAGTGGTCCTAAATTATAATGAAACTGAAAAATTCCTGTCACCTAGTGACATCTTGATAATCTGACCCTTATAGGCTTAGGCTAACCTATACATTTGTGTCTTCATTTTTAACAAAAAAGTTTAAAAAATAAAACAAAAAAATTGAAAAAGCATATAGAATAAAAATGTACAGAAAATATTTTTGTAAGCCATATATGTGCTTGAGTTTTAAACTGTGTTATTAGTTTTTAAAAGTTAAAAAATTAAAACTTCAAAAGTAAAAAAGTGACAGTGAGTTAAGGTTGATACATTATATTGAAGAAAGGTAATTATTTTTCCCAGATTTAGTGTAGCCTAAGTGTACAATGCTTATAAAATCTACAGTCGTGTACAATAACGTCCTAGGCTTTCACATTCACTCACTACTCACCACTCACAGTCTTACCCAGAGTAACTTTCTGTCCTGTAAGCTCCATTTATGGTAAGTGCCCTATACAGCCAGTTTCATTTTTCACAAATCTTTTATCTTGTATTGTATAGCTTTTCTATATTTAGATATGTTTAGACACACAAATATTTACCATTGTGTTACAATTATCTACAGTAATTAGCACAGTAACATGTTATAGAGGTTTGTAACCTCTATGAAAGGTATTTTTCGTAATGTATCCTCACTGTTAAGCAACACATGTCTGTAATAACAAACTATCACATTCAGTGTTTTTTAAAATATAAATTGATGATATTCAGCTGTTTTCTTTCATAAGCATGTTGTTTCGAACATTTATGTTCAGAATCTTTTTGCATCATACCCGTGTATTATGCATATCTAAATCTCTGTATCTGTTTATCTGTCTGTGTGAGCAGTGAGAAGTGTTGCAGAGAATCAACAAAACAGGCACGAGAACAGTTGGTTGCGAAGAAAGGAAAGAAGAATAGCTAGTTTTTTGGTCCAATATATGTTCTATCCCCAACTTTAGACAACATCATGTTAAAATTATATTCTTGAAAAATGCAGATAAGTTGGACGTTAAACTCTCCCAAAATATTATAACTGTGAGGCAATGCATTTGTTAATTACCTAGATGTAAATGTTCCACAATGCATATATACTTCAAACCCTCGTGTTTTGCATGATGAATGCATACAATTTTAACCATCAATTTAAAAAATAAAAAATCATCTTTGAGAAACTTAAAGTATTCCCTATATTTTGTGACTCAAAAAGAGTTATTTTTTAATAAAATCTCTTGTCCTATTAGCAATCCTCGCAGTTCTGACCTACAGCTCGGAATCATTGGGGAGAAGCATGAGTGGACAGTAGATATAACATTATGAAAATTTTGTATATGCTTTTATATTATAATATGAACGTGTTAAATATGTATAAATATGTATATGTACATATATATACATCTCTCCATACACATACAGCCCTACAAACAACCCTGGAGGTAGGCATCATCTTCATTTTAAAGATGAGAAACTGAGGTTCAGGATACTTAAGAAAATGGTTTGTGGTTACTCAGTTAGTAAGTGCCAGAGCTAAGTTAGAGACCAGATTTGTCTTGCTCCACACCCATTTTTTGTTCTTCCCACATATAAAAATAGATTGCCTAAGTCTCATTTTTGGCAAAGACATCCAAAAAAACAATACCAGACAGACATAAAACCATAATACTTTTGAGGACCTAAGGTATGTCTTAAATTAGACCCTATTAATTGAGATAAATTCAACAAGTTTCTCTTCGTTGACAGAAAAGCAAATAAAATAATTAAAATAAGGTGCTCAGTGGAAAATAACTTGTTTTCCTTCAATGCCTTGGAAAATTAAGACACATTTAAACAAACAGTTTCAGTGTCATATTTTACATTGCATAAATAAACATTTTTGGGTGAAGAGAAGAGGAAAGATCTAACATCTGCTCATGTTTGTCAAGGAAGATTTTACTAAGACGATACCATTGTAGGTAGTTATTTAAGAAAATGTCGGAATTTGTTTATTGTAGAAAGAGGAAAGTTGTTTTTCTGCCTACACGAGAAAAATGACATGCTCTATTGATACCGGTAAAGATGCAAAACTGCATAATTTGAGGACACATTCACTTTTGCAATCATTTAAATGACCCTACATTTCTAGAGAATTCTTTAATTTGTGAAACATGAAAGTATAGTGATTAACAGTTTATTCAAAAGAATTAATTTACATCTCCAAAGTGAAGGAGAAGTTATTGTTTTCATTTATCAACTTTTTCCATCTAAATGGACCCCGGCCTTGCAGAAACTACTTCATGATTTTGTCTTCTCTTCTGCTGATCTGTGTTGCCTGATATTGAATTAAGGGAGACTCAAGATAAATTAATTAAATTATCTGAGATTCTTTGCAAAGTCACACTGGGGGCAATTTATTTTTTTTAATTCTGTTTAGCTGGTTGAGAAAGAAAATTCAGGCACAACAGTATGAAATACTGTTTTAATTAAATCCAAAGAGGAATGTAGCCTTGGTTTCTTGCTCAACATCCTTAATTATGAAAATTAATTTTAGAAGCATTGGTAACTTTGTTTTATGAAAGTGAATGTGTTTTTGAAATTATTTTATACTCCCCATCAGGAGAAACTTCATGGGTCAAATTTTGTTGTATTCATTTCTTTTGATCAGTAAATAAAGTATCAACATAAGACTTAGGCCACTTAAAAGAACTTCTTTTAAAAAACCAGGAATAAATTTAAATTCCAAAATATCTGAATTTTTTAAAGCAAGAGAGGGAAGTCACCTCATAGCTATGTATCCAAATTCATTTCTGAAGCTGTACATGAGCATACTTTTAAGCAAAACTGTGATTGTACCAAATATTTGCTGTGATATGTCTATTGTACCACAGCCAGCCTACTTATTTAAACAAAATCACTAACTTTTGCCATTGGTGTAGACATCAAAGATGATACCTATTTAGTATATCAAGGAATTGAAAGTTACACAAAGATAAAGACATGAATGAGAGAGAAAGCTATAGGAAATGTATACTTCAGACAAAAAGTTTACACATTTACGTATATTCTCTTTCCTGTTTTCTTCTTTCTCCCTCTCTCCTACATACATAAATAGCAAGTATTTGCATACTTACACTCTGTTATCACTTTGCATACTTCAATCTGCACTGTGGGAATAGGGAATAAACTAGGTGATTAGTTATATTTATAAAATTCATTGTTCACTGAATCAATGTAGGTATATACATGAAGATAAATAAATATATAGATAGGAAGGTAGAGATATAGACAGACAGATAAACTACTTGAACTCATCAGCATAAACAGCTTGAGATCATGAATTTCTATTGTTTCTCAGTTATGGATTCTTATTTTTTTGTAATTTTACTCACTATTTCATATTGGTATTTTTAATAAAGTTCTGTCAAAGTAAAGCACAAGTAAAATGTGTTTTATTTCAACTTTCTGTGAAATGGTGAATAAGTAAGTTTTAGTGTAGAGTTTAAAAGTCTATCTGGTGGATAAAAATATGGAGTTTGGGCCATGTTCACATTTAATATTTGTTTCATCACTTTGAGTGCATATAAACTAGAGAAAGTTGCCCCACTGCTCTGAAATATAGCATTCATATTGATAAAAAGTATAAAATTATACTTGTACTTTATAAATATTAGTTATATGTTTAGTCTTTCTGAACTGTTTTTTGTGTTAAATATACATGCATATATAAACACATATTTATATGTTCATACATACCTATATAATCAAGGAGCTAAAAGTGTCATTAAAACAGAGATAGAAAATCACTGAAGTGACCCTTATAATTTACAAATTTTGTTTTGTTTATAAGTTTTGTTTTGATCTTTACATTTGTCGCAATGTTAGTGAGTGAAAAATTATCTCATGAAAATATCATAATAGCGTATCATGATAAATACAATTTAAGTTTTGACATCCTCTTGTTTACTTAAAAAGGTGCACATTACATCTTTAAATTATACTCTAGGATTGAATTTATTACTTTACTTTTGCGAATTAAATTTGCCAACATATGCCTCCGATTTTCTACCTTGTCTATTAAATATTTTGCTATCAGATTATAATCTAACCACCTGTAGCTCAGGACCGTTATCTAAGTGGAGGAGAGTTCACCTCCATAAAACAGGATAATTATAGAACTGAATTCAGAAACAATGAGGAAGACTTTAGGATCGTGCGTTATGTTTTAATATTTCTTACACAAAATTACTTTTTTTTAGTTGGAATCTCACTCTGTTGCCCAGGCCGGAGTGCAGTGGCATGCTCATGGCCACCCCAGCATTGACCCGCTGGGCTCAAGCAATCCTTTCACCTCAGTCTTCCAAGTAGCCGGAAATACAGCCATGCACTACCACACCTGGTCATTTAAAAAAAAAATGTGCTAGGAGTACAGGCTTGAGCCATCATAGCCCAGCCACAAAATAATTTGTAATTATGATACTCTTATCATTGTTATTGGCCATGCTGTAAGGGACTATCTGGTACTAAGATCAATCAAAGCAACCACAATTTAATTTCTGAAGACTATATAGGTTTAAAATTATTTCTTCTTTCAAGAATGCAAAGTTTAATCAATTCAATACTTTTTGTCACATATGTTCTGTACTTTTCTTGTACCTGAATACTTTTCCACACAAGTGAAAGGGAGAAGTTAATTTATGATAGGCTGCATATTTAAACGTCCCCAAAACCAAAAGAGAGTGTTTAACTTAGTAATATCTTCCTATGAAATCAAAATGAATATCCTACACAAGTTTGAAAAGACTATTAAAATTAAAACTGATATCTTGTTTTTATGATTCTAAGAAATTTTCACTCAAAATTCGGCATGTCAGTGTATGTCAAAAGCATGTTAGTTTGTCTACAAAGGATATTTTCAACAGGGTGCTAGGCGTTTTGCTGGAAAACTCCAATGGTGTCATGGACCTAGTTAAAAGCATTTCATTTAATTTTTATAAATTTATAGCAACTTATCTGTTTAATGTAGTGACAATCTAATTATATAAAAATAATCAATTAAAAATCATTCTTTTTTGACATACATTTTTTAAAAAGGAACTTTACATTTTGACATTTGCAAATTTTTATTTTTGAACCAACATCTTGTGAGTAGAGTTAGCAAGCGATAGAACTTTTTTCTAAGCAAAAAGTACATATAAAATAAATATGTAAATATTAAAAAATAGAATTATTATAGAGCGGCTAAAACATTCTTGGGAGTTAACTTGTGCAATCAATGCAGCAATGTCACTGTTAATGGGGACATCGAGTGCTTTAAGCCACTTCTAAATTTAATTCCAGAATGACAACATCTAGGAAATTATATATTTTTACCTATTTTTATTATAATGTGTAAGAGAGAAAATAGTCAATGGTGAAATAGTAAGTGCTCAACTTTCATAATGAATTAGTTTAAGATGCATTTTGAACTTTGACATGTAAGAGAATAGCTACATTCTACCATTAAATTAAATGGCTACAACTGTATTTAACCTTTTAAATAGCATGCATTTTCAATACTAATCAGAAGACCATTAAAAAAACCCCAACACTTGTATATTATTTGTGTTTAAGTATTAATTGCTTGAGGATATAAAATGTCATTATTCCATTATTCTTTATCTTTACAGTAGTCAACTTAAGTGGAAAACTGAGGTAATTCCCACAAGGAGAACTCAAATTTGCTTCAATTATGTGGATACTTAAGATAAAAATAACTTTTATGTTATAATTGCCTACATCCTTCAACTTCATGTCTTGATGCAACTTTGGTATGCCAGTTCCAATGTTTGAGAATTTTTTTAAAACACAATATGTTGCACTTTGTGGGGATTTAAGTTCTAAAATTAAGTCTAGAAATCTTAGGTATAAAAAGATATTTGGATAAATAGGATAACCATTTCAAAATTATTATAAGATATAAGCCAGTGAAGACTTATAATACAGATGAGTAACTCAAAGAAAGTGTTTTTTAAAAAACTACCATTTTAAAACTACCATTGTTTAAGCATCTAATGCCACCAGAACAAATGGTTTAAAGATTTTGTACACAAGGCAACAATGTTGTGCAACTTTAAAAGGGCATAAATATAATTTAACACACAGTGATCTAAACCCCAACCAGGTTTGTGTCTGCTGACAGTGTCTAAGTAGAATATAAAAAGCAATGATGCTTTCTCCAGTGACTAGATTGTGTTGTGCTAATTTTGTGTGTATGTATTTTTTTACCTAGTTTTATAAAGAAGATTTTCCTCCATTATGGTTCAATTTTCTTTGAATCACATTTCAATGATATTAATCTTTGAGATGCAGTTCTGCTACTTTATTTTTCCATAGTTGACCCTATATGAGATAAAGGACACATTTCCCCCCAAATCTTTGGAGACCAGTTTACACTGATAGCCAAGTGTTCTTATACAAAATGAGATAAATGGGTCAGCATAAGTTCACTTTAAATAAACATGGAACTTTAAGAATTGAAAGTCTGTTTAAAAACACAGTTGTCATACATGACTTATTGTAATTTGGAAGAATATATACATATATACACACATATATTTGAATTATCTCTCTATAATTCAATATTATTTTAATAAGTATGCTGCAGTTAATAGACTGTGGTATACAATAAATGTTACTATATCAATCAGGTCGCCAAAGAGAATTGCATTATTAACATGTATTAAATTTGTAACAGATAACTTAATTGTACAAATAACCCAAAGCTATATAATTAGGCTGTGATTATATTCTCATTTCTTTATGACAAAATGAACTTATAGTTCAAGCAACTGGTGTAAACAAAAAGGAAAATGTGCAATTAGGTTATAAATCAACTATTAAATACTTATTTTTTTTTGCAACTAAGTATAAAGGAATAGTTTAATTCTCTGTTTTGTAACAATTTCCTTGTAAATGGTTTTGTGAAATTAAGCCCCCAAATAGTCTCTTTTTCTCATTATAGTGAAAATGTGCCGCATTATTTGGGAATGACAAGACTGTTTTCTTGTTGCTTTAGTTATGCTTATAATCATAGGCTATAATAAATAAAATTTAAGCATTAGTGCTTATAAATCTACATTTCTGGGAGAGAGGGTAAGTAACCACTTATGAAAAACTAATTAGTTTTTATTCTTTCCTCACACAAAAAGATTTTGAGGATGCCCAACATCTGATAAAAATGGATGAAAGCTTAACTCTTGGTTTCAGGCCAAGTACTTTTGATCATCTTTGTGATTATCTCTATACTTCAACATGCTTGGAAAGGATAACCATATTAACAAAGAAAGTTTACTGAAATGTACTAATTATTTTTAGTACTTTTTAAAAAGTTAGTGTGTTAGATAATTTGCCCTGTACTCTATGTTATGCACAATTTAAAAATGTTTGTATGTTTTAGTTTGAACAAGGTAGTTTTTACAAATGAATTGATATCAGATAAATATATCCTGTCTGATTTATTAATTATAATGCAATAGGAAATAATAATTATAACTTCCTGACTCTTAAATCATTATGAGTTTAGCAGCACAAATTAATGAGACCACCTTATTCCTAACAAATTTTTTTTGTTTGTTTCGTCCAGAATTACCTATATTTTTTGTCCACAACTTTGTTTAACATATGAAGGGGACCAAAAGAAGCTGGAATTTATTTATAAAGCTATCGCATATTTATTCTAACACGTTTAAACTTCAGTCACCTTCAAAGTACTCTCCGTTTAATGCAATACATCTATTGAGAGGCTTTTTCCATTGCTCGACACAGTTTTGAACTCATCAATTTTGATGCCTTTTGATGCTTCTGCTGTTTTTTTAATCTCACCTCTTCCACATTGGCAAAACCTTTCTCTTTGAAAACTTTTTTTCATCCTGGGATACAACAACAACAACAACAAAAGGCTCTCAGGGCAAGACTGGGTGAATAGGAAGGGTGGAGCTTGAGGTCATGCTCTTTGGGGTCAAAAACTGCTGAACACTTAGAGCAGGCAGGGGCGCTCATAATCACTTGCCATTATGAAATCAGCAAACACTTTAAAAAAAATCTCAACAACAAAAAAATCTTCACTGATGTCCAACAACACTAGTTGGTACACTGATACTTAGAGGTTCCTAGAACACTCACTTACCTAGCATGGGAAGCCTGTGCTACAAAGAACCTGCCCTCCCCAAAAATAATCCCTTTTTTGCAGGGTCTCCCTCATAGGTGAACTCATTCTATTTTTTTCTATACTTATTTGATCCCATTTTAACTTTGTAGTCTATATGGAGACTCAGTCACAGAACAACTTGTATGCCTGTTTCTTTTTATACGTTATGAATGTTCATGTCTCCCCAAATTTTACATGTTGAAATTCTTACTCCCAAAGTGACGTCTTAGGAGGTGGAGACTTTGGGAAGTGATTAGGTCATGAGGGCAGAGACTTCATGAGTGGGATTAGTGCCTTTATAAAATAGATCTCAGAGACATGCTTGCACCTCTCACCGTGTGAGGATGCATCAAGAAGGCACCATCTACGAACCAGAAAGTGGGACCTCACCAGGTACGGACTGGTTCTAGAGCCGTGAGCAATAAATTTCTGTTGCATATAAATTACTCACTCTATAGTATTGTGTTACAGAAGCCTGCATGAACCGAGATTCTTTCAGCAAATTTCTCTGGGTTCACTTTTCTATGAAAAGATAAGTTGTGCCTAGGTCTCCCATATGTTTGGCCCTAGGTTACTATTCATCAAACAGCACGTGCCACTTAAAATCATACTTTCTCCTTCTCTTGAAACTTAATTTGCCATATAGTTTTGTTCTTTATTGTCATGTATACTGATTTTCAACACAAAGGTAAATGTTTGAAATGACCATCGAGATATATATCTTTCAACTCTCTCTGGTAATAATAGAGACAAAACACCAAAGTTTTCAAAATCTAATCTCAGCCTTATGTTAGGTGACTGAGCAGACACTTAAGGTATTTTACTATTTTAGTATCACTAAAAATATACTTTTTAACATTTTTAACTTTTCAATGAAAAAATAATATGTATACAGAAAGGTGCACATTGCTATGAATTGAATTTGCAGGATTTAAAAAGCCAAATTAAATTTTTGCAGAATAAAAACACCACATCAGTATAAACTTATAAAAATCAACAATTTAAAAATATTATAAGCATCCCAGAAGCCCCCTTGTGTCAAATACTTCCTCAAAGATAGTTACTATCCTGATGTCTAACAGCATACTTTTTTTGGGGGGGGTATATTTTTGTTCTTTATGTAAGTCAATTCATAGACTTATTTGGGACTAACTTGTTTTACTTTATATTACATAGGGTTCATATAGAATTTTGCATATAGTTCATTCATTTTCTTTATTAAATAGTATGTTATTATGTGCATAGTCCACCGTGTATTTATCCATTATATTCCTGATGAACATTTGGATTATACTAGTTATCAGAAACAATACGTTGCACATATTTGTTTTGTTTTGTTTGGGTGAATATATATATATTTTTCTTGGGTAGATAAATGCAAGTGAAATTGTTATGTAGCATGGTATTTGCATATTCAATTGGTTTTTTTTAAAGAAATAATTTCATATTATTCTCAAAAGAGCATAAGAAATATATGAAAATCTTTATTACCCCAGATGTACGACAGCATTTGCTACTTTGTGTCTTTTTCATTTTAGCCATTCTTGATATTTTGTGTCATATGATGTTATGGTGGTATTTATTTGCACTTCTCTCATGACAAATGAAATTGAGAATATCTTTATTTTAATGTACCCTGAAATTCCAATAGATTCATCTGATAAATCAACTTAAGGGGCTGGTTCTAGATGCATGTGCATCCTTGTGTTTTTAGAAACGTAATGTCCTAAATGTTTGAAACTTTCTACCTCACTTCAAAAGCTATTAAAATCCTAACTTGTGAACAAAAGTTCTCTGAAAAGGAATCTGGAGGGAAAAAAAGACTATTCCAGTGCAAATCAGGGAGGCACAGTCTTCTGTGTATATCCTTTTTTTATAGAGAAAACAGAGAATGTTCAAGTTTTATGGTAAAAGTTTCCTCTCAGGTTCCTAATCAAATCCATTTATGCAAATAATTCAAGCTTGCTTAGATCATATTGATGGACTCAACTGAGTTCTGATTGGTTGACATAGCTGAGCTCTGATTGGCCAGGGGAAGTTGACTATGATTGGTTGGCTCAGGTAATTTCTGATTAGTTGGTTTCTAAGCCCCAAATCAGAAGTTTTTGTCAGATATTTCTTTAAAATGACTGTGGGGTCCACCTGCAGATTATCTTGGAAGCAACAACAGAAACTGTTTTGGCTTGATTGTAGAAAAGAATATTCTTTGATACTTTTATAACATTTTTTCTGAGAACAGAGAGGAAGTGTTCTCAGCCGGCTTTGACTGCCTGATTCTGTTTTAACTCATCTCAGTTAGCCACAGAGAGTCCATTTTGTCTGCCAGCAGGGACATAGTAGGTACACTTTGTATCTCCATGTTAAATCGCCATATCTGAAGATTTTGCCATGATTTCGTACTTGGAGACATTTAGATTTTTTTTTGTTATATTTTGCACTTCTTTAATATAAAAAACATCTCAATTATTATGTAAAGCAAGTTCCCAGCTATAACATAAACTGGGGTCCGCGGGACTTACAGATCACTTTTGGTGGGCCCATTTGATCTATGGCTGGATTAGCAGATATTCTGGGTCTGGGGGGTTAGATAAAAACTTCCATGATATTTAAAAATTCACAAAACACTCTATGGCAATAATAATGGGGAAATTAGAAAACAAATAAAAGAATTGCAGATAGAAAATTACATTTAAATGTTTTCCTTCAATAAAAAAAAAAAAAAAAAAAAAAAAAAACTTAGTGTTTCAATGCCAAGCATTCCTTGAGTCATCCCTCATCATGCCTCGTACTCTCGGTTAAATAGACTAACTGAATAACTCAAATGGGTTGATCAAATGGGTTTTTAATGGCTGTACAGGCAGGATCAAAATTATAAGGGAGTATCAAATTCTATTTATTATTTATAAAAGTATAAATGTCTTTTAATTTTTTTTTTTTTTTTTTTTTTTTGCACTTGATTGGTTACAACTTGGCAGATAAAAAGGCTGTTGCTTTCATGGAGTGCATAAACATTCTTTATCTTCTAAATTCCATACTGTGTGCAAAGAGAAATAAGCATAAAATATTTTTTTCACAATTGATTTAAACAAAATCTTAAGGCTTTTGAGAGCTTTAGAATGTGAAAAGGGTTTGAGACGTTCATGAATTTCATAGTATTGTATAAATTTTAATTTGAGGGGTTTGCTGCAGTTTGTTCCCTAAGGACAACAAATAGCCCAGTAGTTTTTCATTTTGCTTACTCCCTGGAAAAAGGGAATTCTTATTGCTCTGTTGCTTCTTTTTCTTTTGTTTCTCAATTTCTGAATCACATTTTTTTTCTGCATTCATGGGAAATAGTGCCTAAGTCTATTTTGGAAAAGTTTGGTCTCACTGTGCAATTTCATCTCAACTCATAAGAAAAGAAGCATGAACTTTGAAACCCTACTGAAATTAGTGGGGCTATTCACACAAGTTTTTCAAAAACAATTCCATTCTTTATATTTCCATGACCATTATCCTATTTCCATTTGTGTTTAACTTTCATATTTTCTTATTACAACACTATACTACTTTAAACACTGTTAACAGTTTCTCCAGGTACTAATTTGCTTGTTACATGTGTCCAAATTGTGATATTGTGGGTTTTATTTTTTTTCAATTAACTTGAAACATTTCAGCCTGAGCGATGTGTCGTACAGGCATTTGAATACACCAGTTAATTCTAATTTTCTTGTACACCCCGTCGTTGCTTTATTAGAAGTAGTTTGGGAATGCTAGAATCTGTGTGGCTTGCTTTTAGAAGGTATGAAAACCCCTGAAGTCAATCCCATTATGTGTAACCCTAAGTTTAGAGTGTCTTGGTCTTGCTTAACTTCCCATCATACAAACTTCTACTGTAGAATCTAACTACAAGTTTTGTCAGTTCTGCCAGAAAACATGACCCCTCTTCTGTTCTGAAGTAAATCACTCATTCAAAGTTTTGGCGGAATATTTGTCAGAAAAAAGGTGTTGCTCTTATTGGCTTTTTTTTTTTTTTTTTTTTTACTAAGCACCACCTGTTATTGAGAACACTGATGGAAGCAAAACAAAAAAACCCAGCACCTTACCTTGTATCCCCCATTCCCTACTTACTTACAGTTGAGACTATTGCAATGCACCAGAAATCTGACCTTTTTCCAGTTATCATATATGCATAGATAAGTCAGCAAAATAAGTTTGGCTACCTGATAAATACTTCTGATCCTATGTTAACAACCCCAGAAAAAGTCAACGCTCATCTTGATCTTGTTCTACATAAATTCATTCAATAATCTTTCTAATGTAGAGTTCATTCTCATCTCATCTGTAGTTATTTCTTCTCACATGTTAAGCTAAAGTCATATAAGCCTACTCACCATTTCTTGAGTATATTCCTGGTTTTTGTGCTTTCAAATCTTAGCTCACAATCTGGTTTTGGATTGAAACCTCTTTTCCCTCACTATCTCAGCTTATTTATATTCTGACTCTTTCAACTTCAAATGAATTGACTCCATTCTGTTGAAGTTTATGTTGCTGTAAAAACTTTGAAAAACCATCCTTTTAAATTCCTTGCACATTTTTAAACCCATAATTTCTATCTTCTCGTAGAGGACTTATGTTTAAGCCTTGTCTACTTGACTATACAAGTCTTGGTTGTATCAGATTCCTTTAATAAACTCCATCACTTAGCATGGTTTAAGGCTCATAGTGAGTTCAATAAAAATTACAGTAAATTGTTTCTCTCTTTTTTTTTGTATTATGACATGTGCATTATTACACTCACTAGCATTTTGCAATCACATTGGCCAAAAGACCAGTGCAAGCCAGTCGTCCTTGCCTATGCATGTGAGAACTTGGTCAAACTTGGTTATATTTTCATCACTACAATTAAGTGGCATGCATGTTTTTTTGGTGTTGGTTTAGTTGACATTTAAACTCTTTCAAAGATTTTAACATGTTTCATCATTGAAACAAAAAGTGATTGTGTTCACAGAAAGAGAAAGAAAGAGAGCAGTGGGGTATAACATTGATATTAGTGAAACAAATAGTCTTTCTAGTGAGAATGACAGCTATTCCATATTGTCTTGGAAAGACACATTCAAGTGCTTTTGTAAGTAGGAAAGGAAAACACCCACAAGCAGCTGATGTTTAACTATTGACATACATATATTATGATTGCCAATCCTGTGCAAGGGATTATATATTAGAGATAAAAATCACAAAACCGCTGGGCTCGGTGGCTCAGCCTGTAATCCCGCGCCTTGGGAGGCTGAGGTGAGTGGATTGCCTGAGGCCGCGGGTTCGAGACCCGCCTGGGCAGGCGAAACCTCATCTCTACAATAAATCAAAAAAAATTAGCCGGGTGTGGTAGCGCACGCCTGTAGTTCCGGCTACTTGGAAGGCTGAGGTGGAAGGATCGCCGGAGCCCAGCAAGTCGAGGCTGCGGTGGCCGGAAGCAGTCACTGCACTCCAGTCTGGGCGATGGAGTGAGATGCCAACTCAAAAAAAAAAAAAAATCACAAAACCCCTTGCGATAGATAAATGAAATGTCAAAGTGATGAGAGAATTATGCAACTGATCCCTGTGCTGCGTGAGATTATTAATTTATGCCAGACTTGAATTCACAAAATGTTTTTCTTTTATTGGTGATTCATAAAATGATAGATTATTTTTATAATTGATAAGTTATTAAGTAAAAGTGTATGCTGAATGAATGGAGGAAGGGATAAATGATACAAAATTTCAGCTAGAGGATACAATTTTAAAATGGTGTTCACAATTATGGTTTAGGATGTGATTTGTGTTACCCTTTCTCAGATTAGCCAAAATATAGGAAATCCAACATATATTTGAACTAAATAACTTCCTCCCCCCCAAAAAAACCCCCAAATGGTTCTTTTGAATTCTAGTCTTTTCAGTAATACATACATATACATATGTGCAAGCATGTAAATACGATTATAGATGTATGTATTCTATCTATAATTGATTGTACTGTTACTTCATAACCACAAATGGAGAGGAGCCATTTTTTTTTCCTTTGTATGAAGAGAAGGTGTGCTGTTGTCAAATATACCTAGTGGCCCAATATATAGAAAGCATGATAAATTTTCAAATTCCCCAATTAAAGGTACTATGTAAATATTTCATAACTACAAAATTCTCCTTGTGACTCTGTCACAGTCCAAACTAAAATACTCTTTATAAGAGTCTGGGCATGATGGCATGTACTTATAATCTCAGCTACTCAGGAGACTGAGGAAGGGGAGATTACTTGAACCAAAAAGTTGGAGGCTACAGTGAGTCATAATTGTGCAACTTCACTCCAGCCTGGACAACACAGCAAGACCTTCTCTCTAAAAAATAAAAATTAAAAAATGAATACATTCGAAAACCCCGCTCAAACTCCTGAGAACTATAGACTCAGAATCTGCATAAAAGAAAAAAAAATTACCTGTCATAAGAAATGAATGATACAACACTGACAAGTATGTGCCTGTTTCACATGTGTACAATACTCGCATGCAGGGAAGTATGTCTGTGTATAAGTAGACACTTTTACCAGTGGAAGCAAATGTGGCTTTTGCTTAAACCTCTACTATCTCAAGAAGTTTTTTGACTGTTTTGACTCCCATGTGCATTTTAGAGATGTAACATTCTCAGTTCTCCCCCTTTTTAGGGCTAATATCTGTTTGTCTCCCTACAAAGTTAGTATTGGGGAAAATAGTGTTTTATTTATCACTTTATTGTCATAACCAAACCAAAATTGTTTTGTAATGTTATGACATCACTGTTGACCTCTTGATGGTCCACTATAATTTAATGACTCTGGTTATAAATAAATAAATAAAACTTTAAGATGAGAGTGGTTTTAGTAAAGAATAAATAAAATTTTCTGCATTTGGAATTAGGAATAATTTCAGGTAGGAAAGGATGAGAGAGAGGAGAAAAGAGGCATTGCCACGAAACTCAATGTGCACCTTAAAGACTGTTAAGAATAGAGGTGTTTCGTGCAAAGCTGATTATGCTTCTGCAGACATCCTTCTCCCCATAAATATTATCCCCTTCCTTCCTTAGTTCCCATACTTCCTCCTCTCACTTAAGTCACAAGTCATCTCAGCTATCTCAGTGATCTTCAGTAAGTGCTATTGTGGAGAATCATCTTGCGAGAAACCTGAAGGGTGACAATCTATCAGCTAACTCCACTCTGCAAAAGTAGGAAAAAAGCTTTAGAGGTCAGCATGACAATGTAAGCTCCTGAAACGTGAGCATAGACATTGAACTTCTAATTTGTGAAATTCCACTGGTTCAATCAGATTGGAATTGAGCTTATCTTAAGGTCTTAAAGACAAGGAAATCTCAAAAGACATTTTGGTTATATTTGTATGAAAAATGTAAGGCAGGTTGAACTGGCACGACTTGACCAGTCCTGATTTGTCCTGAGGTGCCAATCACCCTTCAGTAGAAGATTGCTCATGTTAAGATTGATTAAGCCAATTACATGAACATAAGAAAAGAATAAAACAACAATCTGAAAATTCATGCATATTTCTAAATAAAAATACACTGCATGCTAATATGTTCATTTAAAAGTTGATTAACACATTAGCATAGATTTAGTGAGATAAAAAATAAGAACAACTGGTGTAATACCTAAAAGTAGTCCATTTAGTTATGAGTTAAATTCACATGACTTCTTTTGTTAACTGACGATACAAGATGAATGCTTGCATTAGAGTCAAAGAATAATGATTTTTTATAAGATCTAAAATTATAATCCTTTCTCAATTTATGAAAATCCCTATTGACTTTCTGTGCTTTGCTTTTAGCTGACTTTGGTGGTACTTGATTGAGGATAGCAAATACTATATACAATTTACATTACAGACTAGATGTCAATTGAATCCAACCTCTCCCTATATGTAATCAAAAATCCTATTTTCACTTTTAATCCTATCACTTTCTGATTGCTCAAATCTTCAAATTACTAATAAATAAACTTTAATTTTTATTTTATAATTTTCTATGGCCTGGATTTGTTGGTATGGAGAGGAAAAACAATCTTTATAGGGTCTTAATTAAATCTGTGTCTTTAGAAGGGCATTTTTAGGGTGCAGTGAAAAACGTTCAATGAGATTGACATGTTAAAATGAATGGATTCTCTCTGTGGAGGCAGTTTATTCAGAATATATTAATTGATTTAAGATTGACTGACAGGATGGTGCAGCTTCTGCCTGCTGGTGACTCTCAGGTTAATTTTAGCATCCCATTATTCAGGTAAACTCTAAAAATTAGCATGTAACTTTGTCATATTTCTTGTATTTGACTTCATATATGAAATGTGTGTCCTTGTTGGTAGTGATGCACAGATGGTAAATTTTCTATTTTACTCATAGACCTTTGACTAATTTAGATTTAGTATGCAGTAACTTATTTTTCTGGTTTTCGAAAGCTGAACTAATTGAACGATTGGCTTTTCTCAGAATTCAGTGCTATTTTAAGTAACCACTTTCCGATTTTAACACTAAATTCTTATTCAAATTTAATGAAGATCATTATTTAAGGAGACTATTCATATTATTTGGAATGAAATTTAACGTTACAAGCTTTTATTAAGGAGCTAATTTACATATTCCATTTTCTTTTAAATGTTATGGGGTCAGACTTAAATTCTTAAGACTAACTCCTGTCAAGTGGCCATGAGTTAACCTTTTATCATTTATTCCTGTGTGTTTATTATATGCCTAATCAATTGTAGCCCAAACTACGTTATTATCCCTAGAACGGTGTATACAAGAATGTGGAAGTTCTGTTTGTTCTTCTTTTTCCCTCAGGCAAGCTAGGATAATTACAGCATGATCAGGGAAAGAATTATATGAGAACTGTCAGTACACTGAGTACAACACATAAATGTACGATGTGTTGGCACCTTTCATTAAGGCAAACTTTGAATTGCTCTGCTTCTCCCAGGAAACTAAATAGTACAAAATGGTTTTTCAGCCTTTGGAAGACATAACAGGTAATTATCCAAATTAGCAGCATATGTAGCATTTTAATAATTCTGATGTGTCTTCTTTATAATATCTTATCAGTATGCTGTAGCAATTTAGTCTTGAAAAATAAATAGCGATGAAACTTATGATTGGAAAGAGGTAACAGAGTATTAAAAAGATATTAAAATGGATCATATAATTATTACCATGTGACATTGTTTTGATGGAGAATACACAAGAGTAATAAAACAGTAACTGGAAACTCAATGTATTTTTTAAAAATTGCATGTTAATATATTGATTTAAAATGTGATGATGAACATGTCTGCATATATACCATGAGAGAGAAAATGTGATGAAAACATGTAGGACTTAGAAGTAGCGCATTTATTTTCTGTATTCAATTTTTTTAAATCATCATTTTTGTATAATTTGACATGTGAAAGTTTTGTATTTAAAGTCGTTTAGCCTGTTTTCCTTAGTTAATTACTTTATAACATGCATATGCACACACACACAGACAAATGATAGAAAGCCATTGGCATTAAAATAATAATATAACATTTCTCATGTGTTTCCTATTTGCAGACTGGATATACAGAATCCAACACATACAAGGAAATGTTGGCCCTTATCATTGCATGTACAAATATTTCACTGTAGTTTAATTTGCACACAGAAAGACTCATTTAAAATATACTTATTTAGCACTTTTGATTGGTTTTCACTAAGAAAACAGAATTAACTTTTTAAAATATATGAATATTCCTCTAAACATATTAATATGTAAATTGAATACACTTTAAATAAATATTTTTATTTTCAAACATTTAAAAGTAAAGTGTATCGCTTCTGTTTTTAAAAAATTAATCTCTAATCATTTTGATACTTCTTGAATAACAATTATATAATTTAACAAAACAAACCATTCTCAGAGTTTAGACAATGTAAGAAATAAGAAATCACCAAATAGAACATTTTAAATATTAACATTGGTCTATGACCATACCACTCTGAATGCACCAGGGGATCTCTTTTTCAATTGTATACATTTTTCAATACTTTTTGTTGTTATTAAAGAATTGCAATGTTTTCAGAAATATAAGCATATTAAAAAGATATTGTATTTTATTTTTATAACAATTAGAAGTTACTATTGAATGATCTTTAACTACTTTTACTTAGATGAAATAGATATAACATAATATTTACTTTCTTAGTGTGAACCACACAGTGACATTTAGTATATTCACAATGTTGCCCAACCACCACCTCTATCCAGGTTTAAAATATTTCATCACCCAAAGAAAACCCTGTACCTTACTTGGTTTAATGTAGAGGAAAGAATTCACAGGCTTAGGGAGATTGGCATATAAAAGGAGATTTGTTATTTAGAATCTGCCCACCAACATTGACAGGGTTTAGAAAACAAAACTTTCACCAATACTGTGAGAAATAGATGTGTGCAGCAAGCCCCCCCATCCTTGAAGAACTCTGATTTTCCTTCCTTGTAGGCCGGATTTCACAACAGGAAATGCAGCCATTGAACTGGGGAAATATAAATGCCCAGCTGAGGAAACATAAATGCAATGGGACTAATTGGCTCTCATGATGGTAGGTGCCAAGTGGCAACACTCAGTCACCAAAGGCAAAGGTGTGGTCACTGGGATGCATAGCAGAACCGCAGAAGCAATCAGAATGGTCTGACGCCCTACACCTATCGTGTTGGTTATTTTATCATGGTGATGCTTGAAGTAAAACATGCAGCAAACTTACTAAAATCTTCCTTGTTCCATATAAGCAGAACAGTTCTATGAAAAGTGAAAAAATTCTAACCTGAAAAATAAAAACAAAGAGGCATGACCCCTAAATCAATTCTGACTTAAGCCAGTTTGTCAACCCATACCCCTTGAATGACAAAGAAGCTGGATCCCCTTAATGAAGGACCTCCTCAGTATATTATCCATTTTTTAGTGTTAATCTTTCTCCCAGACTTCCTCACAGTGATTTAATGCAGTTTACTAGGGTGACTGTACATTGGGAAAAAGGAAATAATCAGCTCTTTCAGGAACTATTGAAAACTTACTTTGAACTGTTACTAACTTCAGAGACCCAGAACATCACTACTGTCTACTCATCAGATTAGGGGCTTATGGAAGTCAGGTGATCAATGTAGTTTTAGCTCAGTTCCCACCCACAGTGCACCCAGTCTCACTAGAACTGCCTCTACCTGAGAAAATAAAATACTAAAAGCCCTCCTGTCCACATGGAGGAATTACAGAGATTAGTGCCACCATCCAGGACTTAAAGGATACAGGGATGGTGATTCCCACCACATTGCAACTCTGCTCTCCTATTTGGTCTATTTGGCCTCTGCAGAAGACAGATGGATCTTGGAAAAGTCAATTATTGTAAGGCTAACCAAGTGGTGATGCCAGTTTTAACTGCTGAACCAGATATAGTTTCACTGCTTAAGCAACACATTCCTTGGCACTTATTTTATAACTATTGACCTGACAAATGTGTTTGTTTTTTGTGTCTCAATACCTGTTAGTAAAGACCATTGGAAGTAGTTTGTTGTTAGTGTTGGTTGGGTTGTTTGGTTTGTTTTGTTTTTCAGTTACAAACCAGCAATAGATTATCTTTCTTTTCTACAAGATATAACACTACTCTAATACTTGATGGAATTATGCTGATTGGACCTAGTGAGTGAGAATTAGCAACCATTCTATACTTGTACGTAAGACATTTGCATGTCACAGGGTAGAAAATAAATCCAACAAAAAATTTAAGAGCCTTCTACTTTAGTGAAATTTCTAAGAGCACAGTGGTGTGAGGCATGCCAAAATATCCCTTCTAAAGTGAAGGATAGGATTGTTGCATCTGGACATTCCTATAGCCAAAAATAACACAATGTCCCCTAGAATTTAGAATTGTTTAGGCAGCATATTCCTCATTTAGGTATGTTACTCTAAACCATTTACAGAGTGGCCCCAAAAGCTGCCAGTTTTGAGTGAATCCAAGAAGTAAAGAAGATTCTAACAAGAGGTCCAGGTTTCTGCTGCTTTAGCCATGTTGTCTAGCAGATCCCATAGTACTTGGAGTGGCAGTGGCAGAAAGGAATGTTGTTTGGAGATGTTGATGTGCTTCTATAGAGGATTTATAGCACAGACTCTTAGAATTTTGGAGCAAAGCTCACTCGTCATCTGCAAAAGACGACTTTCCTTTTGAGAAACAGTGAATGGCTTGCTACTGTGTCTTAGTAGAGACTGAACACTTAACCATGGACCACCAAGCTATAATGCAACTGAGCCACCCTTCATGAACTGGGTGATCTCTGACCCACTAAACCATAAGGTTTGAAATGAACAGCAGCACTCTGTCATCAAATAGAAGTGGCTTATACGTGAGGGGGCCTGAGTAGGACCTGAAGGCATGGATAAGTTACATGAAAAAGTAACCCCAAAGTCCCCAGATGTCACTCCTGCTACACTGCCTTTTCTCATCCAAATTTCGTTTATGGGGGGTTTTCTATGACCAACTGGCAGAGGAAGAGAAGATTCAGGCATAATTTTCAGATGATTCTTCACAAAATGCTGGTGCCCTCTAAAGTCAACAGCAACTTTGAAAGTGCACCTAGTTGTTTATTTGCTTTTAAAGAGAAGTGGCCAGACGTGATTATATTGCAATTCTGTTTGTGGCCAATGGTTTGTCTGGATAGTCAGGGACTTGGAAGGAACATGATTGAAAAATTGATGACAAGGAAATTTGGGGAAGAGATATGTAGGTAGATGTCTTTGCATAAATGTAAACATATTTGTGTCCTGTGTAATGTTCATTAAATGGCGGGTTCCAACAGAGAAGGATTTTATTAATCAAGTGGATAGGATGACCTATTTGGTGAATTCCAATCAATCACTTTCCCCATTCACCCCTGTCATCACCCAATGACTTCATGAATGACATGATTATAATGACAGGGATGGAGGCTACACATTGGCTTTTACTCACCAAGTCTGACCTGGCTACAGTCAATACGGAATGCCCAATCTGTCAGCAACAGAGACCAACTCTAGGTTCCTGATTTGGCAATATTCCCTCGTATGATCTTCCAGTTGTGTGGTGGCAGGTTGATTACATTAGACAATTTTCATCATGGAAAGGGCAGTGTTTTGTACTTGCTCTGAGTACAGAAGTCCTTCCTTGAATGCATAATTATACACATACACATATGCACACAAACCAATGTATCACACTGAAATAAGGATAAGGTACTACTCATGACATTATAGTCCTTGTTTCTGTAACTGGTCACATCGTTGAAGCTGATATTTACAACTACTTTTTCTACTGCTCCCTTTGCATTCACTTTCTCTTCAGCAAGTATCTCAGTTGGTCATGGTTCTTTATCTGGTAAGGTGACCAAAAACATTCATTTCTGGAGTGTGAATCATGTGTCTCAATTGGGTGGTAATTTATCGTTGACCTTACAGGGCATAGTGATTCTCATAAATGCCCTAAGAGATCTCTTCTATTCCAAAAATGCTGTTTCGTATCTCCACTGTGGAGTCATAGTCCAATTTTCCCTTGGTGATCAGAATCAGTTATCCCTGTCAGCACAGTAAATCCCTTTTTTGAGTTTTATCTGTTGATTTAGAAGTATGAGGAGCCCAAAGTCACTGGGTGGCAGTATTTGTTTCTAATTCAGTAGAATAGTTGTCATGTCTCCTGGTAGAAACATTCTTTCCTCTGGAACTAAAACCTGTAGTCCAGCAGAGCGTAGCCTTTGGAAAAGAACCTGTAAGTTTTTGCTATGGGAAAAACAGCACCATATATCAGACACTGATTCAGAGCATGTGTAGCCTTCTGAAGAATCTTGTCTCTACCTTGCAAGACACTGCCACCTAGCTGACACTGAAAATGAGCCTTCAAAAGGCCGTTTGAAAATTCTGTCAAACCAGTTGCTTGAGGATGATGAGAAATATGGTAAGACCAATGAATTCCATGAGCATGAGTTCATTGTTGCACTCAGATTATACCGTGGCAGTAGCAAAGGAAGTCTGTAACTTCACAGATGGTGGTTTTGACAAAAGCATTGTATGCAGAGAAAACAATTTAGAACTGGTATTGAATTATACCCTGATGTTCCTGAGTGTCCAACTTGAAGATGGCAGATGATGAAAATTCTCAGCATCACATGTGCCAAGTTTTTACTGTAAATCTCTTTCTAGCTAGATGTATAGATAGAGATATATTCTATTGGATCTGTTTCTCTGGGGAACCCTGAATGATACCCTCGTTAAGTAGTAATCCCCCATTTCCCACTCCTGCTACCACCTCTAGCAACCACCAGTCTTATTTTTATCTCTAAGATTTATCAATTTCTAGTAACATTTTCACAGTTACTGAAAATATCATCACCCAGTAATTCCACTCTTGGGTGTGTACATCGCAAAATTAAAAACAGAACATTAAATATTGTACACACATGTTCATTGTAGCACTAGTCATGACAACCAAAAGGAGAAAATAACAAAAAATTGCTCATCATTGTATACATAAATACACTAGTTTGGGATGTACATACAGTGGAATATCATTCAATCTTAAAAGGAATTGAAGTACTGATATATGCTACAATGTGGATGAGCCTTTAAAATATTGGGTCAATGAAAGAAACTAACCACATAAAGATTACATGTCTCAGTTATTTTAACTGTGAAATATGTTGAAGTCAAAACCAGGTTTCAGCCGGGCTCGGTAGCTCAGCCTGTAATCCCGCGCCTTTGGGAGGCTGAGGTGAGTGGATTGCCTGAGCCCGCGGGTTCGAGACCCGCCTGGGCAACTTGGCAAGACCTCATCTCTACAATAAAATAAAAAATCAGCCGGGCGTGGTAGCGCGCGCCTGTAGTTCCAGCTACTTGGAAGGCTGAGGCGGAAGGATCGCCGGAGCCCAGCAGGTCGAGGCTGCGGTGGCCGGGAGCGGCCACTGCACTCCAGTCTGGGCGACAGAGTGA